>CABHPP010095042.1:0-26684 GCA_902168425.1 Peromyscus attwateri
AATGGTTTGGAAGATTTTGGATGATCCGTTTCCTAGGAAGTAGGCTTGCATTCAAACAGACCGCTAACACGAGGTGTGTAGATCCTATAAACACCTTTGAGGAAGCGGGGTGGCTTTTAAGGATTCCATGCAGCGGTCACATGGAGTAAGAGCATGTTTCTCCTGTGACATTTCAACAGGTCTTGCGAGCAGAGTGTCAAGGCAGTTCTCAGGCTGTGACTGAAGCGGGAGCATGTTGATTCTCCCCAGAGCTGCCTGCAATAGGATTAATGTTTATCCCTTTCTCTTTGCTTTGCAGACCACAGCAGTTTAGATGGACTAAGCTGATTTTATCAGCAGCCCCTCCCAGGCAAGGTCTGCACTTGGCTTCCATTTTCTGGATAAACTTATAGATCATTTTTTGGTGTCTCACATTGTCCTTAAATATCAAATCGTGTCTTACATATACACATAAGCACATCTTGATTTATACACACAGCTTGAAAGATACTGGAGGGAAAACCGGGTTTTCTCCTCTCTCCCTCCCTTCATTTTATTTTTAAAAATTTCACAATGTGGCCCAAGCTGACCTGGAACTTACTGTGTAGCCTAGGCCATCTTTGAACTTATGATCCCCTTGCCTCAGGCTCCTGAATATTGGTATTACAGATTTGTGCCACCATGTAATGTATTAATGTCTGCTAGCATTCAGAGAGAGAAAGAATAATTTAGTAGCAATATATGAAGAGGATAATGGTTGAGAGTTGGATTTGGTGATGGATTGAACTATCATAAGAATTAAAAACAAGAGACTTTATTTTGAAAACCATTTACAAGTTATTTATAAGAGTTTAAGGATTTTTAACATTCTGTATAGTGGTTGTGGTTAAATTATACCTCCCACTTATATTTATGATGTAGTTTTAAAATTTTTATTAGATTTTAATTTATTAATTTTTGGGGGTGTGCATGTGTGGGTACCACAGTGCAGGTGTGGAGGTCAGTGAACTTGCAAGAGTCAGGTCTCTGCTTCCACCATGTGGGTTCTGTCCGGCTTGGCGGCAAGCACCTTTATCTGCTGAGCCATCTCACTGGCCCTATGGGATAGCTTCTTGATGAAATGCTCTTTGCAGGAAAAAAATCCACTAGCAGTACTGTAAAGTTTTATATCTTTTCAGGTTTATAGGAAGTCTCACTCCTCAGCATTTGTTTGTTAACCATGTACCACTGATGTACACTCTAATTCCCTCAGATATTTCTTGAAAAGTATTGAAATATATCAAGTTATTATAAAACATGCTTGCTGATTGTAACATTTACAAGGGCTGGGGTGTAGCTCTTTCAGCACCCAGTAAAACACACATAAACACACATATACACAGATATTTGCTCACTTGAGTACGTGAGTGTACACACACACACACACACACACACACACACACACACACACACACAGAGTTCTGATCCACCCTTTGGATGTCCCAGTTGAAATTTTACTGTGTTCAGAGGACCCTGCTGTCACCACTGCTGCCACCACCACTACAACTGTTCCTTCTATCACTGTTACTCGATTACTACTGACATTTATTAAATGATTGTAATGGGTTGAGTATTGGCTAAGGAAGTGTGCATCTTATGCCATTTTATCTTCCCATTTTATCTTTTGGGGTGTTGAATGACCCTTCCACAGGGGTCACATATCAGATATCCTGCATATCAGATATTTACATTACAATCCAGAACAGTAGCAAAATTGCAGTTATGAAATAGCAACAAAAATAATGTTATGGTTGGGGGTCCCACAGCATGAGGAACTGGATTAAAGGGTCGCAGCATTAGGAAGGTTGAGAACCACTGTACTGGGGCCTTACTGTTGTATGGTTGGAATATAGCGTCAGGAAGTGAACACAGGTCTGTCTGACCACTGCTCCCATGCCTTTCATGGCAACTGAAAATTCCAGTACAAGCCCTTGTCATATTGCTTTCAAATCAATGTTTGTTTAATTTCACATGACTCTGCCCTTGTTCTGGACTCATGACCTGGTTGATATTTCCCAAAATGTAATGACAGAAACATTGTTTGGAGAAAGTTCCAGATATGAACAGCAGCAGGTTTAGGTAAACTTCCTAATTTCAGAGCTTGCTTCGGACCGTCAGTATGCTCCCACTGCGGTCTGCGTTTATTGTGGTCGTTGATATCAGTCGGTTCACTGAGGTGTTAAAACTGCCCGCCTCATAAGTGAAACTTAAATATAACTGATCACTTGGCTAGGTTTCTTACCTTCTTTGTGCTCGGGATACCCAAATAATCATATCTACCAGTTACTTTGTAGAGTAAAAGAAATTTCTTTTAAAATCAATCAATTAATTATGTGTGTGTTGCATTGGTGCCATACCATGTGTGTAGAGGTCAGAGGACAAGTCTGTAGAGTTGGTTTTCTCCTTCTACCTTGTGGGTCCCAGGGATTGAACTCAGGTTGTTAGGCTTGGAGGCAGGTGCCTTTCCCTACTGAGCTATCTCTACAGCCTAATTAAAATAGAGTTCTTGCAAAATGTTTGAGCATGGCCTGAAAGTCAGTAGACAAAAAATAGATACTAGCTCTTAGTTCCCTTCTCAAGGAGAGGACAGAATAGTCATTGGAAACTTTACTTTTGGTTTTCACCTTTTGCTTAAAGAAAAACCAGTGATGGCTGGCGAGATGGCTCAGCAGATAGCAGCACTTGCTGCTAAGTGATGACCTGAGTTCGACGGGGACCCCCGTGGTCGAAAGAGAGAACCAACTCCCGTGAGTTGTCCTCTGACCTCCACATGTGTGCCATGGCACGTGCCTGCCCCAAATGTAATAAAACATCTGTTAAAAAGAAAAACCAGCCATGTGGGTGTGTGGAGCATTCTTGTAATCCCAGCCTTGGGAAGATTGAGGCAAGAACATTCTGAATTCACAGCCAGCCTGACTTACATAGCAAGTTCCAGGCCAGCTCAGGTAACATAGGGAGGCCCTGTCTCAAAAAACAAAAACCAAACATAAAAAGCAAAAGAGATAAAACTCCTGTATTGATACACGCTTGTTTCAGTCCCCCAGACAGGAATTGCACAGCATTAGCGCGTACCGAAACAAGGGTCTGGCGCCCAGGTACTGCATACACAGGAGGGGCTCCGCCACTAGATGTGACATTAAATGAAATCATATGGCTTCTCTGCGACTCTCCTACAACATGATGGGACGAGGCACCTCGCCACATTCTTCTGGTGCTTAGAACCTATATTCAGATCTCTTACTAAATTCCAACTTTGCTTCGAAAACAAGACGAGACAAAAACAGAATGCGAGGACTAGCTGATTAATGGATACTTCCAGCTGTTTAAGCTCTTTGATGTGGAGAAGATGATTTCCTCCCAAGCTTTGGAATGACAACTAGAGGTCCTAAGAGAAAGAAGGGGAAGGCGGGGCTGTGATGGAAGAAATGCTCACTTAGGCGGACACGCATGGGCTGAGCGTGTGTCCCTCAGAGCTCAGAGAGCTTCAGAATCTGAAACTTTAGAGCCCTGATGTGATGCCGCATGTGGGACGCCCCACACCTACCTCCTCTGACAGGTCATAGTTAAGACTCAGATACCCTAAACACATTGTGTATAGTTACACTCAGGCTGTGTGTGTAAGATGCATATGGAATATAAATGAATTTAATGTTTAAAGCTGGCTTTTCTCTAAGACGTCTCGTTACGCATGTGCAAATATGCCGAAGCCTGAAATCCAAGAGGGCTGGCCCTAGGCATCCTGGGTGTGGGATCCTCAAACTGTACAGTGAGTCAGAGCATCTGATACTGTACGGCCAGCTCAGGGACCTGGGGTGTTGTTGAAGGGGGCAAGAACCTGCATTTCTAAAGACATTAAATGAGTTCTAGGAAGCTGACTGTTGGGGAATAGCAGAGTTGTGGGTGACTAATGAGAAGTTGCTAAATCAGAGAAACAAGGAAGCATTCAGCTGTTGTCCTCTTGTCAGAAGAGATGGATCTTAGATGTTTTTGTTAGAAATCTGTGGGAAGCCGGGCGTTGGTGGCGCACGCCTTTAATCCCAGCACTTGGGAGGCAGAGCCAGGTGGATCTCCGTGAGTTCGAGGCCAGCCTGGGCTACCAAGTGAGCTCCAGGAAAGGCGCAAAGCTACACAGAGAAACCCTGTCTCGAAAAACCAAAAAAAACAAAAACAAACAAACAAACAAACAAAAAAAGAAATCTGTGGGAAATTAGTATCTATAGATGATGCTGGAAGTTAGTTTTCTCTGTTGTTTAAGAAGTGTGCGCTTCGCCTTTAATCCCAGCACTTGGGAGGCAGAGGCAGGTGGATCTCTGTGAGTTCGAGGCCAGCTTGGTCTCCCAAGTGAGCTCCAGGAAAGGCGCAAAGCTACACAGAGAAACCCTGTCTCGAAAAACCAAAAAAAGAGGCTCAAAAAAAAAAAAAAGAAGTGTGCGCTTGCATGCACATGTGTATGCTGTGTGTCCTCACCTTCTGCCTTGTCTGAGGCAGGGTTTCTACTTTGTCCCTTACTACACGTGCCAGGCTAGTGGACCTGTGGACCTCTGGGAATTGTCTTCTTTATACCCATCCCCCCTTGCTGTCTTGGTGGAGTGCTGAGATTATAGATATGAACTACAACATCTGGTTTTGAGTGTGCTCTGGGGGTTTGAACTCAGGTCCTCACGCTTGTATGACAGGTGCTTTATCCACTGAGCTGTCTTCGCATCCGAGGTAGTTTTGTTAGTGCATGTTTTGGTTTTTGTTTGTTTGTTTTTGTTTTTTTTTTTTTTTTTTGAGACAGGGTTTCACTATGTAACTCTGGCTGGCCTGTAACTTATTCTGTAGTCCAGGTTGGTCTTGAACTCACAGAGATCAGTCTACCTCTACCTCCCAGGTTCTGGGATTAAAGGCTTATGCCACTACGTCTTGTAGCCAGTTTTTCTTTGGACTGCCAGCTCCCAAATAATAACATAGAGACTTCTTATTAATTATGAAAGCTTAGCTTTAGCTTAGGCTTGTTCCCAACTAGTTGTTATAACTTAAATTAACATGTTCATATTAATCTATGTTCTGCCAATGGCAATTCCTGCCTCTCTTCTTTCCAGAGTTCCTATCTCTGCCTGGAAGTCCTGCCTATCCTCTCCTGCCTAGCTGTTGGCCATTCAGCTCTTTATTGAACCAAACAGAAGGTGCCTTTCACTCAGTGTGCTCAAGTAACCCATTACAATGTCCAGCTTACTGTGGTTTTGTTTGTTTGCTTTTCTTTACTGTAGTGAGCTACAAAACCCTGTTCTTATGGTTTTCTTTTCTTTTATAGCTCAAGTTGACCTCAAGCTTATAATCCTCCTGCCTCAACTTTCCCAATGCTGTTACTGCAGGTGTGTACCACCATGTTACCACTCTGAAGGGTTTTCAAGGGCATTTTCACATAACAGGTATTTTCATTGATATATGTTTTTATATTCAGACTCTAGCCATGCCTCTTGTCACTGATCTAAATACTTAGAATTTTTTTATATGATTCAATGGCACAACCGAAGAGATCCTCTCCTCCCATTATTTGGGGAGGTTTAGTGTGTTTTCTCGGCAGGTCTCATGCGATCTTTCCTTCTGCTTGAGTGAGGTGAAGAGACTCTTCCTTGGACTGTTGAGCAGCTCTTCTTTCTCTCTTAGTCTTCCTTCCACTGAGCAGCCCAGCAACCCCCCACCCCCAGTCTTCTTTTCGACTCCCTGATGCAGAATGTGGCAGAGAATCACTCATTCTTTGATTCCTTGCTTCAGTTTCCTCCTCCTCCTTTTTTTTCTTCTCCCCTCCTCCTTCCCTTTTTGTGTTTTTCTTTTGAGACAGGGTTTCTCTGTGTAGCCCTGGCTATCCTGGAACTTGCTTTGTAGACCAGACTGGCCTCGAACTCACAGAGTTCTGGGAGTGTGCTGGGATTAAAGGCGTAGGCCACCACCACCCAGCAAAGCAGCCACATTGGATGTAGTTGCTGTCTTAGTCGTCTTTCAGATACTCTAACAATATACTGAGATCATTAATTCACAAAAGAAACAGTTGACTGGGCAACTGGTTTGGAGGTTCCAGCCCATGGTCACCCATTGCTTTGGATTTGTGGTGAGGTACATGTCACTGTGAGGACACATGGCCGAGCAAAAGTGTTCATGTCAGGGCTAGGAAGCAAAGGGAGGAGGAGCCAAGGCACACAGCCTCGTTTAGGGTTTTCCCTGATGATCTGATGACCTCTGACTGAGCACCTTTCAAAGAGCCCACAACCTCCCACAAACTGCCCTTGGACCAAGCTGCCTTTAACTGAGGATATCCTTCTTGTAGCAAGTGGCCGCACCTTTCTAGGCACATCTCCCACTTCTGAACTAGGTGACTTAACCCCTGGCTTTCTTTTGATTTCATCACATGCCCTAATCCAGGGTCTGGTGAATTCTTCCTCTTTACACATTTCTCAAGAAAGGATTTGCTTATTTTGCTCTTCTGGGCTATGAGAAAAGATACACCTTAGCTGGGCATGGTGGTGTACACCTGTAATTCCAGCACTCAGGAGGTGGAAGGTCAGGAGTTCAAGGCTGGCATGGACTATATAACAAGTTTGAGTCTAGCCTGGGCTACATGAACCCCTAACAAACAGACAAGAGTAGAGAGCTGATGTATGAGGAGGGATATCTTCTTTCTGGTAAGCCAAGTATATAACATTACATTTTTTTCTGTGTGTCTGGCATATGTAATAAAAAATTTTGTAGTTTATTAAATACCATTACTTCATTCCAGTAAAAATCGAATGAAGCTCTAATAAAAGTGCTTAGGACATTTTTCTGAGTACTTACTACCAAACTTAAGCTTGGTCATCTGGCAGGTAGCCCTGCTTTTAGGCCCTGTCACATGCCTTGGTGAACTAGTTCTGCCTTGAGCAGAGGTAGAGTGCACCCCCGGCAGGTGGACTGTCGTGATCGGTGCCAAGAGGCAAAGCTGTGACTGGGGGGGAGTAGGGGGTAGAGTAACACACTTGACAGATGAAGAGAGAGGTCCAAGGGATCTGGGAGGCCGTCCCAGCAGCTCATACCCATTTCTGACTCCTGCCTCTTCTGACTCCCTGAGCAGCCTCACTTGTGTCTGGCACCCAGTTCCAGGGCTGTGGCACTGTACCTTGACCGTGGAAGTACTACCAACAGCTTGTGCTCAGACCCAGTGCCAGGAGCTGAGTTCCCAAACAACCAGTTTGCTTCTAGTGCTAGGTTTCTGTATTAGCAACTTCTGCTTGACAACTCGAGATCTGGTGGTAGCCACTCAAATCACACATGCACGCACCCTCGCATGCACGCATGCACACCGAAGACAAGTGAGCCTGACTGAGGTCCGCTGCACCAGGCGCTGGACTCCTGAGCATCATGCCAGGTGTTCTGGCTCAGCTCACATCCCAACCCCAGACAGTCTTGACAGACACAGGAGCCTGAAGCCATCCTGGCTATGGCCACCGAGTTGAGGCAAAGGTCCAACTATCTAACAACTGAAGAAGCAGCCAAATGGCTGGGTGTGCAGCTCAGCGGGTAGAATGCTCGCCCAGCATGCAGGAGCCCTGGCCTCAGTCCCCAGCACTGCCTAACACTGGACATGGCAGTGCATGCCCGTAATCCCAACACTGGGAAGTGAGCATTGAAAGATTAGAAGTTCAAGGCCAGCCTCTAGTACATAGTAAGGCGAGACCAGGCTGGCCTACATAAGACCTTGCCTCAAAAAGGAGGAGACTAAATAAACATATGAGTTCCAACACGTATGGGAGTTCCTGAGAAGTATGTGTACCACTCATGACCAATGGCTCACACAATCTTCCTGACTTTACTCTGTAGTTGAAGGGACTGCACTATAACAGGGTTGGTAGTTACTTTTCCCGTTGTGATGACAGAGTACCTGACCACGCAATTTAAGCGAGGAAGCACTTATTTGGTTCATTGTTTGAATGGACAGAGTTCATCATGGCAGGGGGACGTGAGGTGGCCGATCACATGGTATTTACTGTTAGGAAACAGAGAGAGACATGAATGCTGGTGTTTAGCTGACATCTCCCCTCTTCCATTTTTACCCAATCTGTGACTCCATCTTGTGGAATGGTGTTACCCACGGTGCTGGTTAGTTTACTGTCAACTCGACATAGCTAGAGTCGTCTGGGGAGAGGGGGCCTCAGCTGAGGAATTGCCCCCGGTGGATTGGTCTGGGGGCATTTTCTTTGTTAATTGATGTCGGAAGGCCCAGCCCACGGTAGGCAGTGCCATCCCTAGGCAGGTGGGCCTGGGTTGTGTAAGGAAAGTAGTTGATCAAGGCAGTGAGCAGCGTTCCACTGTGGTCTCTGCTTCAGCTCCTGCCTCCAGGTTCCTGCCCTGAGTTCCTGCCCTGGCTTCCTGTCGTGATCAAGTATGACCCTTTTCCCCTGGGCTGAAGGTGGCTTCCCTCTTCAGCTAAACTTTCTGGAAACACCCTCGGAGACTTGCCCACAATGGGGAGACTTGCCCACAATGGATCTCCTAGGCAGTTGCAAACCCAGTCAGGTCGACAGGGTGATTATTACATTGCTTCTGGTTACTTTGTGTTGGGCATCCAGACTCACACAGCTTGTCTCCAGTGTGTGAGGTTTCCAGCATTCTCAGTTTCTTGGTTTATTTTGTATGGAAGAAAATGGCCTTGGTTTCTATGATTAGCCCATGCAGAAGGCCTATTTCCAAGAAACAGGTTGTTCTGTGTGTTTAAAAAAAGGACAGTTGGTCTTTGTTATTTCCAGATTCTGTATTTGTGAATTTGCTACCTGCTGGATGTTAGTTGTAATCTCATAATCATGTTCTAAGTGCTTGGGTAGTCATCTGTGATCGCCGGGAGAGCAGTGAGGACGTTAATCTGCAGGATCCCAGGGGATGGCAAAGCCACTCTGCCATACTCAGTTCTTAAGCTGGAAGCAGGTATCTTTTTGTGGTCTATTTGCTGCCACATTTACATATTTATTCATTTATGATTTCTTATTCGTTTATCGTGTGTATGCAGGTCAGTGCACATGTCTCTTTACTTCCTTCCTGAGTTTCTGGGGTCAAACTTAGGTCATCAGACTTGGGGGCAAGCCCTGCTGGACCATCTCACCAGCTCTGCATTCCCCGTTTCATGTGGAAGCAGTGTAGTGGTGGTACATGCTTACACTCCCAGGACTCAGGAGGTTCAGGAAGAAGGACTGAATGTTCAAAGCCAGCCTGGGCTACATGATGAGACCATGTCTCAAAAAACAAAATAAAACAACAACAAAGAAGCAAATGCTGAGGTATGACAAATGTTCCTAAGTGCAGGACAGTTGTGTGAAAATACATGTGATAAGAAACGTTTTGTGCCAGGCGGTGGTGGCACACGCCTTTAATCCCAGCACTCGGGAGGCAGAGGCAGGTGGATCTCTGTGAGTTCGAGCCCAGCCTGGTCTACAGAGCGAGATCTAGGACAGGCACCAAAACACCACAGAGAAACCCTGTCTCGAAGAAAAAAAAAATCTAAAAAAAAAAAAAAAAAGAAGCATTTTGTTCAGGCTTATGGAGTTACAGTGCTCTTGACCATGAGTTCAGTGGTTATGAATCAGCAGTATAAAACAATGGTTTTCACCCTTCCTAATGTTGTGACCTTTGAATCCAGTTCCTCATGTTGTGGTGACCACCAATAGTAAAGTTATTTTTGTTGCTACTTCATAACTGTAATTTTGTTACTATTGTGAATCATAATGTAAATAGTTTTGGAGACAAAGGTTTGCCAAAGGGTTCATGACCCACAGGTTGAGAACCACTGGTATTAAACAAGTGTCATCTTTAAATAGAAACACATAGTGATGCTATACTGAGTGATAGAAATGTGATGACTAGAGGTTGCAGGAGGCTGACCCTGCATTCTGTGAGCAATGGCTCCATAGTCAACTCATTTGAATTGAGTGTTTGTGGAGACCTTAGGTAATGTAACTAATTAAGGAGAAAGTATATTTCCCAAGTACCATTTAAGCCTGTACCATGAAGGAAAGTTACATCTACATTAGAAAAAATGTAGAGGCTGGGTATGGTGCTGCAATCCCAGTTCTTACGTGGCTGATGCAGGATAGTTACGAGGCCACCGTGGGCTATAGTGTGAGACTGTCTGAAAAAAAAGTAGAGGAATGCATAATCTCAAGGTAGGTGATGCTGCCTTTCCATTGAAAAGGTGCAATATGCATTCAATGAGTAACTTAAGGAAGGGCTGGGAATGCTCATTCTGTGTAGGAAATCATGGTACGGGGCTGTGATCGTCTGAGGACACACTGTAGGTATACAGACCTACAAACCCGTTTTCCTGGCCTCTGTCTCTCTCCATCTGTCTCTGTGTAAATTCTCGTTTCCACCTTGCCTTTTCTGGAGGAAGCAGGAGCTCCCTGGGTGCCTGCAGTTCCAGTGTGGAGGACATTGCAGTCAGCTCTGAAAGTAAGTTAGGTTATTTCATTAAAGATTTTTGTGCTAAGTAGTACTCTTCAATTTTGAAATTGTCCTGTAGAGAAGTTTTTTTTTTTTTCCCATTTCTGTGTAATTCCTTCCTCAAGTTCTCAGAAAATAGATTAGTCTAAAATGAATATATAGTTTCTCAGGCTAATTCCTAATGATGTTGCAGAATATCTGATTAATGTTTGTAGCCATTTGGAATTGTGTTTTCCTGCTTGTGTACATAATATGAAGAGTTAAAGTTAACTGCAAATGTTAATCTCAAGGCTACGCAAGTTTAATTTACTGTGCTTTAAGAGAGAATTAATTTGAGCAGGGTGTGGTGGCAGATGACTGTGATCCCAGCACATGAGATGTGGAGGTGCAAGAACAGGAGTTCAAGGCCAGCCTGGGATATACCAACCCTGTCTGTAAAAACAACAACAACCAAAAACCAAAGGTTTTTATTTTAAAGGTCTTTATTTTTAAAAGTCATTTTATTATAACGAATTCACAAATAAAAAAATTGCACAGTAAGATTAAGGTAGCATACGCCTTTAATCCCAGCATTTGGAAGACAGAGGCAGGCCGCCCTATGAGTTCGAGGCCAGCCTGGTCTACAGAGTAAATTCCAGGACAGCCAAGGCTACACAGAGAAACCCTGTCTCAAAAAACCAACTCCCCAAAAGTAGCTGCTCAAACTTAACCCCTATATATATATATATATCCATGAATATACAGCTAGGATGGCCGTTTCGAAGCCTTGGATCTTCACTTCGGGTATTACACTTTCACTATCAATTATATATATATATATATATATATATATATATATATATATATATATATGGGTTTTTTTCGAGACAGGGTTTCTCTGTAGCTTTGCGCCTTTCCTGGAACTCACTCGGTAGCCCAGGCTGGCCTCGAACTCACAAAGATCCACCTGGCTCTGCCTCCCGAGTGCTGGGATTAAAGGTGTGCGCCACAAACATCCGGCTTCAATTATATTTTTAATTCACTCATCTACCACAAAAGAGAAAAAGTATGACAGAGTTGAAATGAGAAAGACAGGTTGATATCTTCTTTGATGATGCCTGTGACCCTTTTCCTTCTGTCTTTACTATCACCCCAAATTACCCTTTCTAAATGTTTTGATACCCACAGTTACAACAATCAGTAAAAACTGTTTGTGTGTCTGTGTCTGTGCATTGTAGACCAGAGTTGTAACATGAGGGAGAACGTGTTTTTTTTTTCCTCTCTGAGTTTGGGTGGCCTCAGTTGATAATGTACACCAGAGTCATCACAGTGATCCATCCCCGTCCCGTCCTGTCTCGTCCCTCCCTCCCCCACCTCCCTGGCTGTGTACACCCTAAATACATTGCTTCTCTGTGTGTGTGTAGAAACTAAGAGTCCAGGTGATGCTCGTGGTGTAATAACAGTTCTCTGGCCTGACTAGCATCGTATCACACACGTGCACAGACAGAGGAATTGGTGTCCACGGGTGTCAGACATGAGTGACAGCAGTAGAGCTCTCACAGAGTGGCAGCCTTCCTAGAAAGGCAGAGCTGAGCCCTGCACACAGCTGGGAGAAAGTGGTTGCTTTTTATCCTCTTCCTCTTCTAAGGAATCTCCAGTTTGAGCCAGTGTAGTGTGGGTGGGTTTTCTAGTCTTGTTAATAATTTCAGGTTTAGCCAATAGTTCATAAGAGAAGCTGCTGGATTTACTGTAGAGAAAGCTTGTTTGTAGTCTGGATTTCTGCCCTGCTGAGATTTTTAAAAGGTAGAAGCATAGGTTGCCAATCCCACTCACTGTAAAGAATTTGTTCTTTATACATAGTAATAGCAGTAACAATAATCACGACAATAAGAAGACCACGACCACCACCAACACCGTAATTTATCAGTACAGGTTCAGAAGCGTGTGGTTGCCAGCGTCGGTCATTTCGGCCCTAAACTGTCACTGTTACTGATGTTGTGATTTTCAAATGTGTGGTGTGTTCACAGACGTGCCCTGCCCTGGGCCGGCTGTTCCTCTTCTGTTGGCTGTTGTGTCCTCCCTGCTTGCCAAGGCTGGGGTGCTTCTGGCCCATGGAGAGTTGAAAGTGAGGCACCCTCGAGCTTTAAGGCATTGAACAAGCCAGGTAATGCAACATATCACATGTTGGTAGACTGTTCATCTCGTTAGCACCTTTGCTGACTGTCAGTTTTATTTCCTTGGCATTTAATTTTGGCGGTTCTTGGTAAGTTCTGTATGTCAGCCCCTGACTGAAGCATAAGTGGAAGGGTTTCTCCTGCTCTGGGCTGTTGGCTGTCAGTTTCCTCTGCTGTGCAGACACTTGGTGTTTCACGCAGTCCCATCTGTCCCAGCTGGGGCTGTTCCTGCGCTGTGGGTTCCATTCAGGACGTTCTTGCCCACCCGGTGTCTTTTCTCCCCGCTATCTTCGTAAATCCTGTTTTGTTTTATTATTATTATATATATGTATATATGTATGGTTTAGTTTCTTCATTGAAACAATTTTTACACAATATATTTTAGTCATGTTTTTCCATCCCCTGGCACCCCCAGATCCTCTCTACTTCCTACCCACCCAACTTTATGTTCTTTCTTCCTTTTTTTTTAAAAAATAAAACAAAGAAGCAAGAAACATACATTCAAAAACCTGTACAAAGACATAAATATAGAAATAAAAATAAACAAGCAAAAGACCAGTAAGACAAAAAAATGCCCAAGCAGAGCAAAGTGGGACAAAAATATCTACAAAAACGCCATCCAGTTCGTTTTGTGTTGGTCAGCTACTCCTGGGCACGAGGCCTGCCTGACGTGGTTGATACACCTACTGAGAGTTCACTGGAGAAAACTGATTTCCCTTTACGAAAGGGTGTCAATTGCAGATAGAGTCTTGGTTAGGGATGAGAGTCCGGGACCCATCTGGCTTGAGCCTGTGCGGGCCCTGTGCATGCTGCACAGTCTCTGTGAGTTCATGCATCTGTCTGTGTCTAGAAAACACAGAAGTCAGCCATCATCTCTGGCTCTCACAGTCTTCCCACTTCCTCTTCCACATAGATCCCTGAGCCTTGAGGGAGGATTTGATAGACATCCCATTTAGAACTGCGTGCTCCAAAGTCCTGCTGAGATATCCCAGTGTCTGGAAGAACATTCTCCCTGGTCTCCTGCAGCACTGTCAGCATTCCAGGTTTTCAGTTAAGGTCTTTGATACATTTTGAGTTGATTCTGTGCAGAGGAAAGGAGGGATATAATTTCAAACTCTTGATGTTTTAATTTGTTGGTTAGGTGTACTTACTATTTAAAGTAATTTATCTTATTACTATTATTTTAAAATTATGTGTATATGTCTTTATGTGGGTTTATGCACCTGGGTACAGTGTCATTGGAGGCCAGAAGAGGTCACCAGATCCCCAGGACCTGGAGTTACAGGCAGTTATGAGCCACCTAATATGAGTGCTGGGAATCAAACTCAGGTCCTCTGGAATATTACTATGCATTCCTTTTTTTTTTTTTTTTTTTTGGAGACAGGGTTTCTCTGTGTAGCTTGGGAGCCTGTCCTAGAACTTGCTGGGTAGACCAGGCTGGCCTCAAACTCACAGAGATCCGCCTGGCTCTGCCTCCTGAGTGCTGGGATTAAAGGCGTGTGCCTGCGGCGCCCAACTGATCAGTATGCACTGTTAACATAGTCATCTCTATGGCCCATAGGTACTTGACAGTTTTGGGAGTTCTTATGAATAGTCTAGTTTTTCTAATTTCTTTCTGGTGTATGTGAAGGCTATTGCTTGTTTTTAAATAATGATTTTGTATCTTATAGTTTTACAGTAAGTGTTTTTTACATCTAAGAATTCTCTAGTAAATTATATAGGGTCTTTTAAAAAGAGAATCATGTGATCTGCAAATGGGATAATTTGACTTCTTCCTTTTTATAAAGTGATTTTTTATTATAAATGAATGTTTTATTTTTAGGGTGAAAGAACATGTCCTTATTTAAGGCCCGTGATTGGTGGTCTACTGTGCTGGGTGAGAAGGAAGAGTTTGATCAAGGCTGCTTGTGTTTGGCTGACGTGGACAACAGTGGAGATGGACAAGGTAGGGGGTTGCGGGTGTGCTTCTGTCTCCCCAGTGCTGGGGACTGAACTCAGGCCTCACACTTGCCAAGGAGGTTTTCTGATACTGGGCTATAGACTGCATTTCCCCACTGAGCAAAGATTTAAAGAAATGAGAATATGAACTTAATAGAACATGACTGACTGCAGGTCATAGTTATAACCTAGGTTTGAATGTGCCTCCTCCCGCTTCCTCTCCCCCCGCCCTGTTTTGGAGATAGACTTTCCTGAGGTAGACCAGGCTGGCCCCAATCTCACTCTGATCCTCCTGAGGTTACGATCATGAGCATGTGCCGCCATGTCTGGTGTTTTCTTATAAGTAGTGTGTAGATGGCAGCCGACAGAGTTCTTCCCTCTGCTTTATTGTTGATATCATTCTGGCTTTTGTTCATTCTGTCATATTAATTTGGTGGAATTAATAGACAAATCATATGGCACTTGATTTGCTACCAAGTGGGATCTTTTAAGGAAGAACTATTAAAATATTTAAAATAAAAAATTCATTTTAGAAATTATTTATAATGAAAATGATGTTCTTTTCTTTTTTGTTTTTTGAGACAGGGTTTCTTTGTTTAGCATTGCCTGTCCTGGATCTCACTCTGTAGCCCAGGCTGGCCTTGGACTCACAGAGATCCGCCTGCCTCTGCCTCCCGAGTGCTGGGATTAAAGTTGTGTGCCACCACTGCCTGGCTATGATGTGCTTTTCTAATTGAATCTGTAAACATTAATGCTGTAATAAAATCATGCTAATTCTGTTAGTGAGGGGAAACAATTGCTAAGTCATTGCTTTTGTTTTTTGCTTTACAAAAACCAGCTACTGTCCTGTTCTTACATTACTTGCTTCTCCGAATATTCATGTTTTAAGTGGTCTTAAGAAGGGCCTAGGTCAAGCTGGGCAGTGGTGGTGCATGCATTTAATCCTAGTACTCAGGAGGTACAGGCAGGCAGATCTTTGTGAGTTCAAGGTCAACCTGGTCTACAGAGTGAGTTCCAGGACAGTCAAGGCTACAGAAAGAAAACCTTGTCTTGAAAATAGTTGTCTTGAAAAACTATTAAAAAAAAAAAAGAAGAAAAATGGTCTAGTTCTATATTATTACAGTATGAAATTTGTACTAAGTTTAATAGTTTATATTTCATGAGCTCTTACTTTGCAATTCAGATATTCATTGGCTTCCAAGAAAGAAAATTAATCTGGTGATATAAATATTACTCCTTTCCTTTTACTTTCTTTCTTTTTCTTTTTTGAAATTTTTATTACATTTTCTATTCATTTTACACACCAACCACAGGCCCCCTCTCCTCCCTCCTCCCGTCTCCCAGCCTTACCCCCCAACCCACCTCCCCTTACCACCTCCTCCAAGGCAAGGTCTCCCATGGGGAGTCAGCAGAGCCTGGTACATTCAGCTGAGGCAGGTCTAAGCCCCTCCTCCCTGCACCAAGGCTGTGAAAGGTGTCTCACCATAGGCACTGGGCTCCAAAAAGCCCGCTCATGCACACAGATCCCAATCCCACTACCTGGGGGCCCCCTAACCAGTTCAAGCTAAACAACTGTCTTGCCTATCCACAGGGCCTAATCCAGTACTATGGGGACTCCTCAGCTCGTGGGTTCCCACTAGTTTGGTTGGTCATCTCTGTACTTTCTCCCATCATGATCTCGATGTTCCTTGCTCATAGAATCCCTCCTCTCTCTCATCGATTGAACTCCTGGAGCTTGGCCTGGCACTCAGCCATGGATCTCTGCATCTGCTTCCATTAGTCACTGGGTGAGGGCTCTATGATGACAGTTAGGGTATTCAGCCATCTGATCACCAGAGTAGGCCAGTTCAGACACCCTCTCAAGTATTGCCAGTAGTCTAAGGTGGGGTCATCCTTGTGGGTTCCTGGGAACTTCCCTCGCACTCTGCTTCTCCCTATTCCCATGGTGTCGTCATTTATCATGGTATCTCTTTCCTTGCTCTCCCACTCTGTCCCTGTTCCAGCTTGAACCTCCCATTCCCCTATGCTCTCATCCCCCATCCCTTGCCCTCCATTACCCCCCTCACCCCAGTTTGCTCATGTAGATCTCATCTATTTCTCCTTTACTGGGTGATCCATGTGTCCTTCCTAGTTTCCTCCTTACTAGCTAGTCTCACTGGAGCTGTGGGTTGCAGTCTGGTTATCCTTTGCTTTACATCTAGTATCCGCTTATGAGTGAGTACATACCGTGTTTGTCCTTCTGAGTCTGGGTTACCTCACTCAGGATGATATTTTCTAGTTCCATCCATTTGCCTGCAAACCTCATGATGTCATTGTTTTTCTCTGCTGAGTAGTCCTCCATTGTGTATATATACCACGTTTTCTTAATCCATTCTTTAGTTGAGGGACATCTAAGTTGTTTCCAGGTTCTGGCTATTACAAACAATGCTGCTATGAATGTAGTTGAGCATGTGTCCTTCTGGTATGATTGAGCATTCCTTGGGTATATGCCCAAGAGTAGTATCATTGGGTCTTGAGGTAGGTTGATTACCAATTTTGTGAGAAGTCTCCATACTGATTTCCAAAGTGGCTGTACAAGTTTGCACTCCCACCAACAGTGGAGGAGTGTTCCCCTAGCTCCACATCCTCTCCAATGTAAGCTGTCTTCAGTGTTTTTGATCATAGCCATTCTGATAGGTGTAAGATGATATCTCAGAGTCATTTTGATTTGCATTTCTCTGATGACTAAGGATGTTGAGCAATTCCTTAAATGTCTTTTGGCCACTTGAGATTCTTCTGTTGAGAATTCTCTGTTTAGTTCTGTAGTCTATTTTTTAATTGGATTGTTTGGTATTTTGATGTCCAGTTTCTTGAGTTCTTTATATATTTTGGAGATCAGCCCTCTGTCAGATGTGGGGTTGGTGGAGATCTTTTCCCATTCTGTAGGCTGTCATTTTGTCTTATTGACTGTGTCCTTTGCCTTACAAAAGCTTTTCAGTTTCAATAGGTCTCGTTTATTAATTGTTGCTCTCAGTGTCTGTGCTACTGGTGTTATATTTAGGAAGTGGTCTTCTGTGCCAATGTGTTCCTTCCTACTTTCTCTTCTATCAGGTTCAGTGTAACTGATTTTATGTTGAGTTCTTTGATCCACTTGGACTTGAGCTTTATACATGGTGATAGATATGGATCTATTTGCAATCTTCTACATGTTGACATCCAGTTATGAGAGGCAAAGTTTTTAATGACAAGAGGAATGAAAAGTTCTCAATACATTTAGTAGCAAGTGATTCATTAGTGTTCTTTGCATTAAAAAAAGATTTATTTTTATTACTTTTTATAAATTATATGCATTTGCCTGAATTTGTGTGTGGGTTATGTGCCCAAGAATGCAGGAGCCTGCAGAATCCAGATGTCAGGTCCCCTGGAGTGAGATTTTCAGATAGTTACTTGTGAGGCACATGACATGGATGCTGAGGACCCAGCTGGGGTCCTCTGCAAGAACAGTACATCTCTCCAGCTGCTAACTAGTGTTCTTGATGAGGGTGGATGAATATTCACTTCTAGATATGTAGTGAGTGAGTGACAGAGAGTGGGAGGTACAGGGACTATGGCTCCTTAAAGAAACTAGCTATAAAAAGCACAGGTAAGAAAGAGGGGGACAATGCAGAGCCTAGAGATTTTTTCCCCCATTGTGACAAAGACAAGAAGATTAGAAAGAAAAGTTCCCATGCCTGTTTAAATCTGATGAGCCCTTTTGTCTCTGATTCTGATCCTGCCTCTCCCAGTCTTCTCAGGACATCCGCTCTACCAGTTCCATCCTCTGTAACACTGTCTTTCTGGCCCTCTAGAATTAGTAGAACTCAAAGTCAGTACTCAGGATACTTGCAGAGCATGGCTGTTTGATTTTGTCAAGTGCATCTGTGCAAGTGAGCATTAGTCCCTGTCTTAGTCAGTGTTCTGCTGTGAAGAAACACCACAGCCATGGCGGCTCTTATGAAAGAAAGAAAGCTGGGGCTGGCTTACAGTCCAGAGGTTCAGTCCATCATCATCATGGCGGCAAGCATGGTGGCACCCAGGCAGACATGGTGCTGCAGGAGTATCTGAGAGTTCTACATCTGGATCTGCAGGCAGCAGGAAGAGAGAGTGACACAGGGCCTGCCTTGAGCTTCTGAAATCTCAAAGTCCACTTCCAGTGACACACTTCCTCCAACAAGGCCACACCTCTTTATTCATTCAAATAGTGCCATTCCCTGGTGACACCTATGGGGCGTCCTTCTCATTCAAACCATCACAGTCCCCTAGAGAAGAATCCTAGGACAATTCCATTAGGGGCTGGAGAGATGACTCAGCAGTTAGGACCATACATTGCTTTTCCTCCATGGTCTCTGTTTCTAGTTCCTGCTTTCAGGTTCCTGCCCTGACCTGTGCCAATAATAGGCTAGCCTATAAGACAAACCAACCCTTTCCTCCTGTCCATGGTTTTGATCAGTGTTTTATCGCATCATCTGATAACAATCTAGGGCAGAGCACCAGGTCCCAGAAGATGAGCTGTGATAATTTATCTATTCTGTTTCTTTGCGTGGTGCTCTCAAACCCCACCTAGAGCATGGATAGGAGCCTTACTGCTTGGTGCTCCCACAGAACACAAGATGCCAAATATCCCACAGTCAGGACAAATCTCTGTCACCTGCCAGTCCCACAGCCGCTCAGACCCAACCAAGTAAACACAGAGACTTATATTGCTTACAAGCTGTATGGCCGTGGCAGGCTTCTTGCTAACTGTTCTTATGTCTTAAATTAACCCATTTCTATAAATCTATACCTTGCTACGTGGCTCATGGCTTACCGGCATCTTCACATGCTGCTTGTTATGGTGGCGGCTGGCAGTGTCTCCCTCTGCCTTCCTGTTCTCTCCATTCTCTTCTCTGTTAGCCCTGCCTATACTTCCTGCCTGGCCACTGGCCAATCAGTGTTTTATTTATTGACCAATCAGAGCAACACATTTGAACTACAGACCATCCTACAGCAGATATTCATGCTTACATTTATTCTCTGTGTTAATTTCAACATCAAGTAACTTTTCTTTTGGCTACAAGTAATAGGACATCATGATAAATGAAGAAGGACTGAGAATACTAACACCCTTCCAACTGCAAAGCAGGGTTTGTCTGGCTGGAACTTGACAGGGGCAGAAATGATCATGGCATCACTGATCTTGCAGACCTCCAGAATGCTGCCATTGGGTCTTCTGGATTCCCGATGGCTTTGTGTTTCTTTAGGACTGAGGTCCCCATGGGAGTGCCTTTCCTGGTGATGCTGAGGACCTAGAGTTAGTCTGGGGGAACTGCTTAGTCCATGGCCTGGCTCAGTAAGCACCGAGTAAAGGAAAGGCAGACTGCTTCTGAAATTTTAATTAAAAATGTTTTATTCATTTTACATACCAACCACAGATAAAGATTTATCTCTTAATATCACTATAACAAAGTATCTCTCTAATGACTTAAAATGACAGCAACATATTCTGTCACAGTTGTAGATGCTCAGCTTTGGAAATCAAGATGTTGTCAGGGCCATGCTGTTTCTCTGGTTTCTAGTATTTCTTTGCCTCTTCTAGTATTATTTTTAAATATTCATTTATTTGTTTATTTTATGTGTATTGTATATGTGTTTGCTGGTGTGAGTCACATGTACCATATGTTGCAATACCCAATGGTGGCCAGAAGAGGGCATCAGATACTCTGGAACTGGAGTTGCAGGGGGTTGTGAACCACCTTGTGGGTGCTGAGAACTGAACTCGGGTCCTTATGCAAGAGTAGTCAGTGCTCTTAACTGCTGGGCCATCTCTTTAGCTCCTTCTTCTAGGGTCCTTATTTGTTTCTTCTAAGTTCCAGTAATTCAAGACACTCGGTTTGTAGATGTATCATTCCAATTTCTGCCAGTATTGTCAGATGGACATATCCCAGCCCCCAACTTATTCTCTGTTTTCCCTCAGCTTCTGTGGTGGTGTGAATGAGAATGGCCCCATAGGCTCATATATTTGAATGCTTGGTCTCCGTAGGTGGAACTGTTTGGGAAGGATTAGGAAGTGGCCCTGTTGGAGGAGGTGTGTCACTGGGGTAGGCTTTGAGGTTCCAAAAGTCCGTTCCATTCCCAGTTCTCACACTCTCTCTTTGCTTCCTACTTTTGGGAAAGGATGTAAGAAAGCTTTTAGCTACTACTCCAGTGCCATGCCCACCTGCTGCCACACCTGCTGCTGTGTGCCTTGTCATGGCTCTGAACTCATAAGCCCCAAATCAAACATTTTCTTTGATAAGTTGCCTTTGTCATAGGTGATAGAAAAGTAACTGAGGCAGCTTCTCAGTGCTAGGATTACACACCTGTGCCAGCTCACCTGGCTGCTTTGTATCATAGTTTGGCATTTGGATTCCTCTATGTCATTTTCCCTACAGGACAGTTGTATCCCCATTTTAACTTGATTATATTTGCAAAGACTTTTCAAACTACATCACATACACAGGTACTTGGAACAAGGATTTGAACATATCTTTTTGGAAGACATCATTTACATTCCTATACAAATTCCTTCCTTAACCTACTGTGCCCAAGACCATTCACTGTTAACAGGGGCACTCCAGTGAGTGTCTTCAACAGTCATAATCAATTATAGAATTAACATTCCATTATGAAACAAGTCTATAATCTTTATCAGTCTTTTGAGACAGTGACTTGCTGTCATTGAGCTGAATTATGATGGATACCAATTGATGCTTAAGAAAAACACACTCATGCCGGGCGGTGGTGGTGCAGGCCTTTAATCCTAGCACTCGGGAGGCAGAGGCAGGCGGATCTCTGTGAGTTTGAGGCCGGCCTGGTCTACAAAGTAAGTTCCAGGAAAGGCGCAAAGCTGCACAGAGAAAGCCTGTCTCGAAAAACCAAAAAGAAAGAAAAAAAAAAAAAAGAAAAAGAAAAACACACTCATTTTTACTAGTATCCTTGACTTTTAGTGATGGAGAGCTATAGCTGGAGAGTTTCTCTCTGGGTCCTGCCAAGCCCCCCACAGTCCCGCAGCCCACTTATAAAATAAACACATAGACACTTATATTATTTAAACTGTTTGGCCTAATGGCTCAGGCTTCTAGCTAGCTGTTCTTTTTTTTTTTTTTTTTTTTAGATTTATTTATTTATTATGTATACAGCATATATGACTGCAGGCCAGAAGAAGGCACCAGATCTCATTACAGATGGTTGTGAGCCACCATGTGGTTGCTGGTGGGAATTGAACTCAGGACCTCTGGAAGAGCAGTCAGTGCTCTTAACCTCTGAGCCATCTCTCCAGCCCTGCTAGCTGTTCTTATATCTTAAATTAACCCATTTCTATTAATCTATAAGTTGCTACGTGGCTCGTGGCTTACCGGTATCTTAACATCTTCTCATGGCGGTGGCTGGCAGTGTCTCTCTGCCTCAGCCTTCCACTTCCCAGACCTCTCCTCTCTCTTTGTCCCGCCTATACTTCCTGACTGGCTACTGGCCAATCAGTGTTTTATTTATCAATCAATCATTCACAGCAGAGAGCTGTTTTTTGAGAAGGTATGTGTTATTCATAAGTTCCCTTTAATCACATCATCTGTTGGTAGAGTGACTCTGTGTTTGAAGCAAGGTTAGGATCTTTTAATATTTTGACTTCTTTAGTCTTAAGAAAGTTGATTCCCAACGATATTTGCTAATGTCTGTTTGTTACTCTGTCTTTTAAAAATCTGTCTACAGATAAAATCATCGTGGGCAGCTTCATGGGCTACTTAAGAATCTTTAACCCCCATTCTGTGAAAACTGGAGATGGGCCTCAGGCTGAAGATTTACTCCTAGAAGTGCACCTGCGGGACCCTGTGCTTCAAGTGGAAGTCGGGAAGTTTGTCTCGTGAGTGTGGGAGTTTCCTCTTGGGCATCACATCTGTGCCTCATGGGGACACTTTTACGGATTTAAAATATTATTTCATGGGTTGTACAATATAGATACATGTCTTGCAAGCAAGCAAAAAGAACACTTTTTATGTTGAAACATGTACATTTAAGATGAGTTAGTGATTTATTAGTGTGCATGTCTGTGTGAGTGTATGTGCGTGTGTGTGTGTGTGTGCAGGTCCACACTCTATGTCTTCCTTTTAGAGAGTGAACATGAACCTAGGGCTTGCAGTTTCTTGGGTATGCTAGCCCCAAAGCCCCAGAAGTCCTCCTGTTTCTGCCCCCTTTTGGAGCTGGGTTACAGTTGGGTAGAGGACGCCTCCCTTGTTGTACGGGTGCTGGGAACTGAATAGTGGTCTTCATGATTGTCCAGCAAGCTCACTTCTACACTGAGAACATTGTTATAGTAATAAACTTGAGAAATTAGACTTTTCAGCATCGGGACAGAGATAAGCTTATAGACCAAGCCAAATATTTACTCATTAAAGAACGCCTCAGGTAAATATCTGTTTAATAAGTATACAAAGATGCAAATTACTATTACTTTTCTTCATAGTTTTGAATTTAAAATGAACTACGTATTTAAAGTGAAAGATCCTGTCTTGAAAGAAGTCAATTCAATCCATGAAGTATGTTTTGTCCCTATGAAAAATGTTTCAAAATACTTTCTTCTCTCTCCCCCCTACCCTTATCTCTCCCCCTTTATGAGTTGCTATGTGTAAGTAAATTTGTTGCAACTCTGTGGATTTGGTCCCAGATTTCGGCACCAAAATGGGAGTGTTGCAATTCTGGGGGAGAGGTATCCTGACCACTTGGGGAGTCAGGTGATGGCTGGAGCTGTGATAAGACAGCAGCCCTGGACAGCAAGGTGTCCCGGATACCTCAAGCTGCTTAGGACAGCTCTGCCCTGGAGGGGAAGTTATTCTGACTGCTCAGGAGAGTCAGGCCTGGAGCTGCTAGGATGGTTCAGCCGGGAAGGGTATCCTGACTGTTTGGGAGAGTCAGGCTATACCTGGTGTGGGGGCTAGCAGGGGTGGACTAAGGCCACAGCTTTTCCATTCTTGAGCAAGTCTGGACAGGCCCCAGGCTTTGTCCTTATTTGGTTATTACCTGTGGAGGGGGAAGGGGTTTAGCCCAGGCTGCATGCAGTTTCCTGTGTTTCAAGAGGCAGGAACTGAGGCCTAGTTCTTGACTGAGTTATTAGGAGCCTGTCATGGTATTTGCCTGGCCCTCTCACAATGTATACCCTGTGCCATTATATGTTGGAAGTATGTGATTTGCTTTTTGATTTTACAGGGGATTATAGTTAAGAGATTGCATGAATCTCAGAAGAGACTTTGAACTTCATATCTTTAAATAAATTTGAGACTGTTATAGATTATGGTGACTTTTGACATTGGACTGAATGCATTTTTGCATTATGATATGGCTATAAGCCTTTGGGGCCAGGGAGTGGAATGTGGTGGTTTGAAAGAAAATGGCCCCCAAAGGGAGTGGCACTATTAGGAGGATGGCTTTGTTAGAGTAGGTATGGACTTGTTGGAGGAAATGTGTTGCTGTAGAAGCAGGCTTTGAGGTCTCATATATGCTCAAGCCACACCCAGTAAGACAGACCACTTCCTGTTGCCTGTGGATCAAGATGTAAGACTCTCAGCTCCTTTTCCAGCACTATGTCTGCCTGCATGCTGCCTCGGTTCCCACCATGATGATAATGGACTAAACTTCTGAACTCTAAGCCACCCCAATTAAACATTTTCCTTTATAAGAGTTGCCATGGTCTACTGCGGGATATTTGATCACACTGTGAAACCTGAGACTGTTAAAAATCAACCTTAGGTCAGGAGGTGGAGCCAGCAGCTAGTTGATAGGAATTAGCCATAGAGAGTATAGCGAAGCCAGAAAGACAGACAGAGAGGTGCACAGGAAGGAGTAGGGAGGAACTTGGAGTTTCATGGTTTTTGGTTTGGGGCAGCTGGAGAGATGCTCTCTTGCTGTGTCTCTGCCAAAAAGGAAGGTTTTGCTTCTCAGCCTCTCTGAGCTAGCAGGTTTTCACCCCAGCATATGAATCCCAAGTCCTTATTGGTAAATAGAATGGTAGAGACTTAGTTAAAAACTGTATTTGACAACAGTGGCAGAACGGGACCAGCAGGACTGGAAGTCCCACCAGGCTGCAGCCTGAGTGGTGGGGTGCTGACTAAGGGGCCCCAGGGCTGCAGACAGTAGTTAGAATATCAGTAGATTCAGGTGAATGATGGAAAATCAGCAGTATCGTGGGGTTTCTTCACAGCAGCAGAAACCCTAAGACAATGCTCAAGATAAGGGTCTGGGGAGGAGGACTGAGATAAGTGTAAGAGTCAGGAGGAGCCAGGTGTGGCCTCAGCCATGCAGAAAGCACAGAGGTCACCAGGCTCTTAACCATACCCATTCCCAGCTTCTGGGCTGTAAACAGGTTATACATCTCTTCCTTGAAGAGACAACTCTGTGTGTTTAACATTCCTTATCTGTGAGCACAGGGACCTCTGTGTCCCAACACTGAACAATGACAGTATTGATAGATATGCTAATGTGTAAGGGAGAAAATCTCACAGGGTCCCACCTCTAGTCAAAGAACTTTGGGCAGGCAATGGCTGCCCAGAGAAGGAGGATCAAGCACCCCCAATTTAGCACCCTAGTGGTTAATTCAGTTTGTGCATATCCCCACCCCTCACCATAATATCAAAGAAAAAGAGGCAGGTTATTTGAGAAAGCAATAGGGGAGAACACAGGAGGGGGTGGGAGGCAGAAAGAAGGGGGAAAATAATGTAATTATATTTTAATTTAAATAAATCTAGGGGCCGGAGAACTGGCTCAGTGGTTAAGAACACTGGCCACTCTTCCAGAGGATCCAGGTTCAATTCCCAGGACCCACATGGCAGCTCACAACTGTCTGTAATTCCAGTTTCAGGGAATCCAGTGCTCCCTTCTGGCTTCTGTGGGCACTGCATGCATGTGGTGTATAGATAGATATACATGCAGGCAAAATACCCACACACATTAGAAAAAAAAAAAGCCAGTCTGGTTGTGCCTGTGATCCCACCACTTGTGGGGCAGAGCAGGAGGACAGGAGTTCAAGGCCACCCTGGGCTACATGAGACCTTGTCTGAAAATGAAACAAATAAATATAAAGTTAAAAAAATATTCTGGAAGTTATCATGCAGGTGGAGTGGGTTTGCCTCGTCTTTGTGAACCTCCTTTACCCTCTTACATCTCATTAGCCCTGAACCCTGTATGAACCGTGGTTCACTCCATTTGTTCATTGTTATTGGCACCACTGTTCAGAATCCTGACATCTGCTTGAAAACCAAAGAACCCTCTCACGTATTGTCCTAGACAGGGTTACTGTTGCTGTGAGGAAACAATGACCAAAAGCATGTTGGGGAGGGAAGGGTTTTTAGGCTTACACTTTCACATCACTGTTCATCATTGAAGGAAGTCAGGACAGGAACTCAGAGTGGGCAGGAACCAAGATGCAGGAGCTGAGGCAGAGGCCATGGAGGATGCTTGATAAATGATTTCTTTACCGTTTATTAACAAAAAAAATCTGTGCACAAATAGTAAAGAACAAATGAGGACCCTGAACCGACTCACAAGCCACTGCCTAACACCTGCAGTCACTTGCTTCTGACTTGAAAAGGCTGCCCCTTCTCTGTCACATCCATCCCCAGTGTAAACTCGCCTCTTGGACCAAAATGCACCTCTCAATTGGCTAGTGGACTGGTGACAGAATTCCCATAACAGTTGCTGCTTACTGGCTGTTTCCTATGTCTTGTTCAGCCTGCTTTCTTTAGAACCCAGGACCACCAGCCCAGGGATGGCACTGCCCACAATGGGCTGGGTCTTCCTTCATCAATCACTAATTAAGAAATGCCCTACAGGCTTCCCCATCACCTGATCTTGTGGAGGCGTTTTCTCAGTTGAGGCTCCCTTCTCTCCAGTGACCTCTGGCAGTGTCAAGTTGACATAAAGCTAGTCAGCACAGTATGAGCTCTCTTCCAGGGACATGCTTCATTTTGTTGGAGACATGGACCATGAATGCATTAGGCCAGTGTGTGAAGTAAGACTTTTATGACCTGCATTGTGCTGTGAAACAGTGCACAACAGCCTTGGCGAGTTTGAACCAAGGTGAAAAGACAGCTACACCATGCATATGCA
>CABHPP010095045.1:7600-19440 GCA_902168425.1 Peromyscus attwateri
ACACACACACACACACACACACACACACACACACACACACACACACAAAGTCACAAACAAAAGACGGTATTGACCGTGAGAAAAGAAGATCTACAGTCACACGTACACCCGATCATTTCGAAAGCTGTTACATGGAGATGCGCGCTTGGCATTCCAGCTTAACCGAAATACAAGCCGATCCTCCTTTTTCTACCAGTAAAGCAAAATCCCCAGCGATTGTTCGTGTTAACTGAGGGACACGGCAAGATCCCGTTCGCTTTCTTTCAGGCTAGTGTGGATTTCTGTCCTGGTCTGAAACTCACACGGGTAGAGGCACACCTTCACATTACATAATGCCTACGGGGCGTCGGCCAAGAAAGGTACGATTGCAGCTGCTAAGGAGGCCCAACCAACGCCCCCCTCCCCTGCTCCTCACCAACCCGCCCCATCTGGATCACACAATCGTTTTGGGATTCAGGCCCTTTCCTTCTCTCTCCCTTCTGCTAGTGCCATGGTTTTTTATTCTTTGAAAATGTCATATATGTGTGTGTATGTTCACATTATACATATGCGTTATATACAGATTATATATATATATAAAACATTTTTTTTTTCCGAGACAAGGTTTCTCTGTGTAGTTTTGGTGCCTGTCCTGGATCTCACTCTGTAGACCAGGCTGACCTCAAGCTCACAGAGATCTGCCTGGCTCTGCCTCCCAAGTGCTGGGATTAAAGGTGTGCACCACCACTGCCCAGCTATATATAACATTTTTTAAAAAATAAAATAATATTTTTATAATGTATTATATAATACAAAGAATTAAAATACGTGTGTGTGTGTGTGTGTGTGTGTGTGTGTGTGTGTGTGTATTTTGACTACTTCTACCCCTTACTACCTTACTCTGCCTCTTGCTGGGACCCCTAACATGGCTCCCTGACAACTTCATGTCCTCTTATTCTTTTCTTTCTCTTTAATAACTTACTGAATCCAATTGTGTTGTCCATATGCACATGGCTGTGGCTCCATCTACTCGGACATGGTGATGACTTACCAGCAGCCATCAATTGCCAATATCTCTGCAGCTAGGGGTGTGGGCCTCAGGAACCTGTCCCTATTCATGCTGGGATTCTGGCTCTCTGACCCATCCTCTTACATTCCTTTTGTGTCTCCCCCCATTTTTTTTGATGTTCCCTGAGCCTTGGGGTAGGTTAAGGTGGACATGGATGATCCATTCATGACTAAGAACTCACAATTACTTATTCTTAGCACTTTGACCAGCTAGGAGTCCACCTCAAAAAAGTTTTTCTGACCAAGGTTGAGAGCAGCACAAACCTGTGAGTACAAACATAAATATTTAGAAGACAGTTGGATAACATGACCATCTAGCCAATACGATCATAGCAGATTCTCCGCTAGGGTCTATGACATCCCTACCTATGAGCTTTTAACCAGGTTTACAAAATGAGGTCTGCTGGAACAGGTCCAAATCCAAGCAGAAAGTATTGATTACCCCTGTAACAGTCATGCCAGCCCTAATTTCATTATTTTTGTTATCTACATTTTCTTTTTTTTTTTTTTTCTTTTTTCTTTTTCAATACAGGGTCTCTCTGTGTAACAGTCCTAGCTGTCCTGGAACTCACTTGGAAAGCCAGGCTGGCCTGGTAAACTCACAGAGATCCGTCTGCCTCTGCCTCCCAAGTGCAAGGACTAAAGGTGTGCGCCACCACCGCCCGGCTCTATCTATATTTTCTGAAGTAAATACTACTTTTTGGTGGGCAGGAAGATAGCTCCGTGGGTGAAACTTGTGAGCCATTATGTGGGTACAATATCCCCTGCAAAAACAAGTATTCTTAACCACTGAGCCATCTCTCCAGCCTCCACATTCAATTTCACTGTGTGTTCCTTTTAAGACGGGGTCTTAACATATGACTCTGACTGCCCTGGAACTCACTGTGTAGACCAGGCTGGCCTAGAATTCACAGAGATCTATCGGCTTCTGTTTCCCAAGTGCTGGGATTAAAAGTGTGCATCACTTTAACCGGAATTTGATTCCCCGACACCCATATGAAAAGCTGGACATGGGAGCTTGAGAGATGGCTCAGTGATTAAGAGTTGTTCTTGCAGAGGGCCTGACTTCATTTCCCAACACCTGTGCTCCGTGGCTCACCAATGCCTATAACTCCAGCCAAGGCATCTGAAGTTCTTAGTTTCCAAGGACACTTGAACTCATGTATACACACACACACACACACACACACACACACACACAATTTTAAGAAATAGGCATGGTGGAGTACACCTTTCACCCCAGCTCTTGGGAGACAGAAGCAGATAGGGATATTACAGTTTCAAGGGGGGGGGGGAAATGCTCTTTTAAATTACAGAATTACTTCAATAATGAGTTTATTTTGATAGCAATACCAGAGGTGAGTTCCTGCAGTAGCCAGTGTTAGTTAAATCCTAGCCTCAGACTGTGGAGATGGCTTGGGATAAAGTGCTTAATGAGAAAGTATGAGGAGCTTAGTTTGATTCCCAGGACCCACAGAAGACGTTGAACAGCACAGTGCACGCCTATGGAGGTGGAGGCAGGGGGACCCCTGGGGTTTGCTGGCCAGCTAGTCATACTAAATCTGCACGTTTCAGGTTCAATGAGAGACGCTTATCTTAGAAAATAACGTGGAGAACAATAGATGTAGACATGGGACATCAATATCTGGCCTCCGCAGGCATGCATACACATGCCTGTGCACATGCCTCTACAGGCCAGCTCCCATCCCTACCCTTGAGGATGTGTCTCCATGTCACAGGAGTTGCCTACCATGTGTTGAGGCCCTGGGTTCTACCCTTAGCACCATAAGAATAAATACAAATAAATAAAATATCCTAACCACACTGGGATTTGGGGAAGCTGTAGGGAAGGCTATTCTGGGAACACAGAGGTGCTCCATCATGCCCAGTTTATGTGGTGCTAGGACTGAACTTCACTCTTAGGCTCGTGGGCAGAAATACATGCATAGATGTGTGTGTGTGTGTGTGTGTGTGTCTTTTAATGTGTGTATCGGTTGATGGTTAGCTTCACCATCTATGCTATCATCCCCCCTTTCCCTGCATCGACTTCTTCATGGAAGCAAAGCATTTTATTTTTATCTCCATGGCCGCACCTACCCTTCTAATAGGTTATTACTGACCCATCTCTTTTGTTAGGCTATGAGCTCCCGTGGACTATGTCTCCCATGTCACAGCAAGCCACTGAAGAAGACGAGGCACAGAGGGGTCATGTCACCAGAATATGAACCCAAGAAGCCTGTCTCTGCCCCTGAGCACCTGACACTAAGGATCACACTATATAGAGTAGAGCATAAACTAGATGGAGGGAGCACCTGACACTAAGGGCCACACAACACAGAACAGAGTAAACTAGATGGAGGTGAGCACCTGACACTAAGGATCACACTACACAGAGTAGAGTAAACTAGATGGATATCTGCTCCTAAGAGGAACAAGAGAGAATGGAGTATGTAAGGAGAAAGGACCGCCACCTTGGGTAGCCTTGGGAGATTCCACCGTATTGTCACGACAATGCAACCTTGGGCTGATGCAACCTGAGGACCCTTGGCCTGTCTCACATTCAGGCCAGTTAGAACACAAAGGCCGTGGCCTGTCCCTCCCATTTCCCCATTCCTTCTAGTGTTCATAGTAAATCAAATTCTCCTCCCACCCACCTTTCTTTTCAGACCTCAGCTCCAGTGATTTGCGCCCACAAACCCCTCCCATGCGAGCATTTTTTAAATCCTCTTCCACCTTCCGTCAACTCCTGTCCGGTCACTTAGGTAAAGCTCTGTCACTTTCTGACACCTCTTTTTCTGTGAATATGTCTAAAATGGCTCCATTCTGGCGCATGTGCACCAAAGCGCTGTTCACAATACCTTCAGTCAATGAAAGGGAGCGGCCTTTCACTTTGAACTGCTCTAGACTCCGGAGAAGAATGCTGGCTAGCGTTCCTGCAGGGGATCAGATGGCCTCTTCAGATTCTCCCACAGTTCACTTCCTTCCCTCCCCTCACCTGGACCTGTGTTCTACTGCAGACACGGCTGCTGTGGACCCGATCAAGCCCCAGGTCCGTTTATTAGCTGTGTGACGTGGGGCAGCTTTTAGTCTTTGTTTTCTCATCTGTCCAGAGGGTTCTTAATAGAGTCTATCTCCTAGGTTATTATAAACATTAAAAGGGTTAATTTAAACGAAGCACTTTAGGAGGCTTTTGACACAAAAGCAAGCTAAACAGGACTTAGAGATATTTCCTCAAACATGAGTATTCAATATTTAAAATTATCACATTGATTTCTTCCTTTAAAAATGAGATTACAGGTGGTGACGCACGCCTTTAATCCCAGCACACGGGAGGCAGAGGCAGGCTGATCTCTGTGAGTTCGAGGCCAGCCTGGGCTATAGAGTGAGTTCCAGGAAAGGCGCAAAGCTACACAGAGAAACCCTGTCTCGGGAAAACAAAACAAAACAAAACAAAAAAACAAGATTACAATAACATTTTCCTTAAAAAGCACATCTTAAAACTGCAAAGTGATTAAGTAGACTCTTTAAGTAACCTACAGTCTAACCACTACTGATACTGTTTCTATGGAAAGCTTTTCTTTTCTTTTTTCAACTTTTGTTTTGGGGATTGAGCCCAGGGCCTCAATACATGCCTGGCAAGCGCACCACCATTAATTAAGCTACATCTCTGGCCCTACAAACATAATTCTAAAGCACAGTTTACTTGGAAGATAGAGGTTGTGTATTACTCATACAAATAAATATAAAACAATATCTTACTTGGCTAGCTAGAAAATTTGTTAATATTTTAAGGGATTAACATCTACCACTTCTTCGGCAAAGGGTCTAGGATCAACTTCTTATTAATAGGTTTAAGGAGTGTGTGTGTGTGTGTGTGTGTGTGTGTGTGTGTGTGTGTGTTGCTTAGAATAGAACAGGACTTCAGACATGCATAATTTCATTAGCCCAGAATTTGGCAATTTTCAACCAGACCCACAAATCATAAAACACTATTCATATGAAAGAACTGCTTTGGGCTTTCCCGTGTTCACTTACTAAAGGACTCAGTTTCCCAAAGAGAAGTCCCCCACTGAGGGATGTTAGCCTCTTGGAGAGAGCACAAAAACCAACAAAGTTAGATTCACAGCAAGGAAGCTGAGCCTACCAGCTACTCCTTTTCAATATCTCTCCAAATAAGGAAGTGCCATGTTTCCCAGGACGTTTTGTTTATTTTGGACTAACAATTACAAACTGTTGGTAAAATTGCCCAATTTATTAAAAAGAAAAAAAATCCAGGCTTTCCAGTAAATTTGAATTTCAAGTCAACTGGAGTGTTTTGTTTTTTTTCTGTGTCCTAGATGCAATATTTGGGAAGACAGGACAATACTCCTGCTAATCCAAGATTCAAATTTTACTAGCCACTGTATTTAATCTGGCCACCCTATCTGTCAGATCAATTATTTCTGAACACATTACTGCCTTCTCTCCCTAATTCTTACCATCATCCAAACTCATTCACATTAGACATTTTCATTCTTTGAAGGAGTGTGTGTGCATGTGTGTGTGTGTGTGTGTGTGTGTGTGTGTGTGTGTGTGTGCTGAAGGAAAAACAGTACACCAACTTGTCACATACTCTCTCAAGATTCCAGAAACTGCTTCAAGAATTACCAGGAATTCTCATTTGTATTGAAACCAGGAAATACACACTCTCATGGAATTATATAATTATATTTTATCACTTATTTGCCTCTGTACAATTACAGAAATAGATGATAACTTGATTTGTATTTAAATGTACTTATTTTCCCAAAAAGTTAGTGGAATGCAGTTTGTCAAAAACAAATATGGGAAAATACTACCACCTAGAGATCAGCAGAGCAACGTGCCGTCTAAGCGAAAAAGAAACAGTTCACAGGAATGCCTGCTTTGACCATGCCTTTCTACTTGCTGCCTTGAGAGTTTAATTCCCCTAACTGGTTCATATTTACTGTGCTGCAGACACTATGCTGGCCTTGATGAATATAAAGACAGGAAGGCCCAGATCCTTCTTTGAGGAACTAGCAGACGTCTAATGAGAAAGACAGGCACATGGAACCCCAGAAACTAAGCATGCAAAAGTGCAGTTGAATCTAAACTCAGAGGATGGACATGTTGGCACACTTGTAATCCCAGAACTCAAGAGGTAGAGGCAGGAGGACCATCTCAAATTGAAGGCCACCCTGTTCTACACAATGATAGTCAAGGTTACATAGCAAGACTGTCGAAGGAAGGAAGGAAGGAAGGAAGGAAGGAAGGAAGGAAGGAAGGAAGGAAGGAAGGAAGGAAGGAAGGAAGAAAGAAAGAAAGAAAGAAAGAAAGAAAGAAAGAAAGAAAGAAAGAAAGGCCTATTTTTTTTTTTAAGACAGGGTTTCTCTGTATAGCCCTGGCTGCCCTGGAACTCACTTTGTAGACTAGGCTGGCCTCAATCTCACTGAGATCTACTGCCTCTGCCTCCCAAGTGCTGGGATTAAAGGCGGGCACCACCACCGCCCAGCATGAAACCTATCTTTGTATGGTAGAAAGTGTGTTTCTTATTTCTAGGCCGACAGAGTATGTGGTAGTTTATATTTTCCCGTTCACTAAGGAGAACCTGTCTCTCATGACACTATTCAGTGTATAGACCACCTAATTGATACATATTCTGCCATTGTTCTCAGACCTCCCTGAAGATGTTGAACCCAACTCTCTTCCCTGGACTCTTGTAGTGATTCTTCCAGGGAGCTTTGAGCCCATGAGAGATTACTCTTTCTGTGTGGAAGCATGGTTGTGTGCACACATATGTACAACAGTAGTAAACACTTACAGGTCAAATAACAGATGCCATCATTCTCATTTTTAGACAGTTTTGTTTTAGAGACAGCATTTGACTCTCTAGCACAGGCTAACCAGCCCACGCTGGACTATAGTTCTGAGATTCCGTATGTTAACAACCATCACTTTTTGATTTTTGAGACAGGGTCTTTTTAATGTAGCCTTGCCTGTCCTGGACTCACTGTGTAGACCAGGCTGCCCTCAGCCACACAGAAACCTGCCTATCCTGCCTCCTGAGTCCTGGGATTAAAGGTGTGCATCTCTGCAACTGGTCAACCACTGTTCTTTTCACAGTTCTTCCTACCATTTCAACTGCCCTTTCTCCTGCCTCCCTTTTCAGCTGCCTTTAGCACCAACATTGAGATGCCCTTAACTCATTGAGATGCCCTTAACTCTACCCCAGTGATTCTTTCCTCTTTACCACACAGAGCAAGTCAACTTTCTCAATTTTGTATCTTCCAACTCAGCCTCCTGCACACCTGTGCATATCTAATTGTCATCATTCATTACGAGCGCACAGGAAGCAGGTCATCTATTTTCTCTTGCCTCTATTTCCCCCTGTGCTAGTTTGCTGTAATAAAACACGGGCCAAAAGCAACTTAGACAGAAATGGGTTTATTGAGCTTACACATCCCAGTCACAGTCCATCACTGAGAGAAGCTGGGGCAGGAACTCAAGGCAGGAACCTGGTGGCAGGAACTGAAACAGAGGCCACAGAGTAGGGGGTCTACCCTTTTGGGGATTGAACGACCTTTCACAGGGGTTGCCTAAGACCATCGATAACAAAGATAAATACGTTACAATTCATATTTTTGGTTGTGAGCCTAGCCTTTAACGACTGAGCCATCTCTCCAGCCCACGTTACAATTCATAACAGTAGCTAAGTTACAGTTATGTGTTAAGGTCCAAAAGAAGCCCCCAAGAAAGACCATCAATCACATATGCAACAAGCATGAGCATTTATTATTTCCAACATATTGGAGTGGCAAATAGCAACCCCAAAGGGAGGTCGCAAGCTGCTTTTAAGCGGAGTTAAGGGAATTCCAGGGAGGAGTGATTAATCTGGTGAAGACTGGTGGAGGAAAGATTAGTCTGGGGGCTGATTGGTGGGAGGCTCCAATGGTTAGGGACCTTCCAGCTACAGGGTAGGGAAAGTTATCTTTAGGTAGCAGAAGGCTGGGGGGGGGGTTCCTGCTGAGCCAGCAGAAGGCTGGGGGTGCCTGATGACTGGTTGCCCCTGAGTTGTGATCTTCCTGAGAACTGCTCCAGCTCCAGCCAGTTCCAGTAAACCAAAACTAAGGCCTGGTACCTGGCAGGGCTATTAAAAACCTGTCATGGCTCTGGTGTGGCTCCCTGGCCCTCTCATTATAAAGTAGCAATGAAGCTGGGTGGTGGTGGCACATGCCTTTAATCCCAGCACTCGGGAGGCAGAGGCAGGTGGATCTCTGTGAGTTTGAGGCCAGCCTGGGCTACAGAGTGAGTTCCAGGAAAGGGGCAAAGCTGCACAGAGAAACGCTATCTCAAAAAACCAAAAAAAAAAAAAAAAAGTAGCAATGAAAATAATTTTATTATTTTCATTAGGAGTCACCAAAACATGAGGAAATATATAAAAGGGTCTCAGCAATAGGAAGGTTGAGAATCACTGCCATAGAGGAATGATGCTTATTGACTTTCCCTCTATCTCACCCTGTTCTGTTTTGTTTTTACAGCTTTGGACCACCTGTCTAGGGATGGCACCACCCACAGTGGGCTTGCTGGAGCCTCCTGCCTCAATTATTAAAAGGCCTCACAGACTTGCCTACAGGCCAATGGGATGGAGGCATTTTCTCCATTAAGGTTCCCACTTCCAGATGACCTTGGCTTGTGTCAAGTTGACAAATGAATAGTAACCAGACACTTGGTGACAGAAATTAAGCAATTCAAAGTTGAAGCATGGCAGCAGTTTGGATTTTAAAACCTCCTCCCTATCTATATACAGGTATAAAGAGGGGTCTTCTTTTACTTGCCTTCTTCCTTTCCTGTCCTGGCCTCCATCACCCTTCATGTTAGTCAGCATTCTCTAAAGGAACAACTGATAGAATAAACACACATGCACACCCCCTCATCATGTATATTATATATCATTTATGTGTGTGTGTGTTTATTAGCGTTGGCTTATAGGCTGTGGTCATGGTATCTCTTCACAGCTGTAGAAAAGTAAAATATTCTTCCTTTTACTTTTTGCTACTTTGTAAGACATTCCTTCAAATGTTTTTAGCACCTTTGTAGCACTCCATGGTAAACTCTGAAAGTCTAGCTAAGGAGAGAAAAACCAAAGGTTGTGATGCAGTGTAGCCAACTCCTGACCCCACAGCCTGCTTTCTTTTTTGGTTCAGCCTTCTTTTAAAGCTGTTTTGATTACAGGAGCTTGGAGAAGATTCTCAGAGGATTAAAATATCTTCAGATCTTTCTGACTCCTAGCTCCTAATCTAGTTAACTACTTTAGCTTTAAAAGAGAAGTGTAGTGAAGACAGCTTATGTTGGAGAGGATGTAGAGCAAGGGGAACACTCCTCCACTGTTGGTGGGAATGCAAACTTGTGCAGCCACTCTGGAAATCAGTATGGTGGTTTCTCAGAAAACTGGGAATAAGTCTTCCTCAAGACCCAGCTATACCACTCTTGGGCATACACCCAAGGAATGCTCAATCTTACCACAAGGACACATGCTCAACTATGTTCATATCAGCATTATTCGTAATAGCAAGAACCTGGAAACAACCTAGATGCCCCTCAACTGAAGAATGGATAAAGGAAATGTGGCACATATACACAATGGAGTACTACTCAGCAGTAAAAAAACAATGATATCATGAAATTTGCAGGCAAATGGATGGAACTAGAAAATATCATTCTGGGTGATGTAACCCAGACTCAGAAGGACAAACATAGTATGTACTCACTCACAAGTGGATAGATGTGAGGGAAGGGATGGCCACACTGCAACCCACAGCTCCAGAGAGGCTAGCCAACAGGGAAAGACCCTAGGAGGGACACATGGATGACCCAGCGAAGGAGAAGTGGATGAGATCTACATGAGTGGACTGGGTGTGTGTTGGGGGTCACAGAGGGCGAGGAGTGGGAAATGAGAACATAGGGAAATGGGAGGGTCGAGTTGGAACAGGGACAGAGTGGGAGGGGAGGGAGGGAGATACCATGATAGATGAGGATATCATGGGAATAGGAAGAGGCAGGGTGCTGGGGAGGCTCTCAGAAATCCACAAGGATGACCCCACTTTGGTCTGCTGGCAGTAGTCCAGAGGGTGCCTGGACTGGTCTACTCTGGTGACCGGTCTAGCGAATAACCTGTCATCATAGAGCCTTTGTCCAGTGACTGATGGAGGCAGATGCAGAGATCCACAGCCAGGCACCAGGCTGAACTCCGGGAATTCAATCTATGAGAGAGAGGAGGGATTCTGCAGGTGGGGGACATCGAGATCACGATGGGAGGACGTGCAGAGATGACCGGCCATACTATGGAAGTCCATGAACTGTGGACTGGTGGCTGTGGAGCCCCCATGGGACTGGACTAGGCCCTCTGGATACGGAAGACGGTTGTTTGGCTCGAACTCTTTGGGGGGCACCCAGGCAGGGGGATCGGGATCTGTCCCTGGTCTATGGGCAGGTTTCTGGAATCCGGTGCCTGTGGTGTGATGCCCTGCGCAGCCTTGGTGCAGTGGGAAGGGGCTTGGCCCTGCCTAGGCTCAGTGAGCTGGGCTCTGCTGACTCCCCATGGGAGACCTTGATTTGGGGGATGTGGGATGGCTTGGGAGAGAGGGCTGGGGGGGTGAAAGGAGGGAGGAGGTGGGATCTGTGGATGGTATGTGGAGTGAGTAGAAAATTTCTTAATAAAGAAAAATTAAAAAAAAAGAGAAGTGTAGCCTAGAAATGCAAAGACTCAGTTAAAACATTAACTTTATAGAACTATAACCTCCAAATAATAAGTTTTATTTTATTTATTTATTTATTTATTTATTTATTTTTTTATAACAAGAACGCATCAGAACTTCCAAAGACTGGGTAATCAGATCCTTCATCAGACCTCTTGGAGGAAGGCAGGTATAGCAAAGTCCCAGATGCTTCTTAAGGAAAGAACGCCTGCCTGGACACTGGTGATGCCACTGGACAGCACTGTGACTGGACCAACTCCTTCAGATGCTCAGTTTCAAAGGGAAGCTTAGCCAGATGTGATGCTGCATAACTGCCATGTTAATTAGGTGAGCCAAAGGGGGACTTTTGATTACTGGACTTCAATACTTTGGTAGCTGGACCTTGGTAGTCAGCCTCAGGAGGAGGAAATGGCCAAAAAAGTAAATAAACCTTGGTGGCTAGCTTTAGGCATGTAATCTAATGGTTTTTAGCAAGACAGAGGGCATGGGGAGAAGGGTAAGGTCTGCCAGAGCCATGTTTGCCATGCTCTGGCTGACCAGAGACCTTCCACGAGCCTTTTCTCTCAACCCTCAATTCTTTCTCCCAGGGATGAAGCGGAGAGTCAGAGAACATGATTTATTAGCCTTTCTGAATCTCAGATTTGTTTCTAAAACGGGGATTATGACACCCATCTCAAAGGATGGTAGTCAGGTAAACCCAGTTGGGTGTCACATATCCCCAATCCCAGCAGGTAAGAAGCGCGGGCAGGAAGATCAGGAGTTCAAGGCCATCCCAGCAACACAGCCAGTTCTAGAGCCGTCTGGGCCGGAGGAGACCCTGTCTAAAAGAAAACTAAGACAGACAGGCACACAGACAACATAAACCAACCCAACTCCCCCAAAGAGCCGCAGAGCTTGGACACTAGCTATTTACAGACTCCCACTTCGGAGGCTCGGCAGCATCAGCGTGGCTGCACTGTCTGCGGCTTTTCAAGCCACACTCCAGGTAGCCAATCCGAGAGGCGGATCCGCGGCTTCGGGTGACCATAGGCTCCGCCT
>CABHPP010095046.1:0-19760 GCA_902168425.1 Peromyscus attwateri
TGGCGGATGACAAGGTGAGTTGAAAGCGAGGGCTGCTTTGGTCGGTGTGGTATTCAAATTCCTTAACCTTTTTAGATTTGAGCAGAGACTACAGGGGTAATACATGTTTTGTCCCCGGGTTCCTGTCAACCGCCTCAACCGGAGGGGGCTTTAGGCGAAGGGCTACTCTTGTGGGAACTGACACGGCACCTAATCATGAGCCCACGTTCAAGTGTGTTCACTGTAACAATCCTCATTCCGGCCGTTGTCTAGCCCTGAAGTCTCCCTTCCGGAGACAGCATTTCCATTCCACCCTCACCACCACCCGCATTCAACACTTCTCGCTCACTCGTTGGAGTTCATTCTCACGTGCCACCAGACTGAGTCTTCCAATCACACCCTTGCTGACAGGTATTCACTACGTACCCACGTAGTCTCATTCAGTTTGAAACGGCCTAAGCAGATACCAGGTTAGCCTTGAGCTGTACCGGAAACTGCTTCAACCCATTATTCACAGTTGGTCTAGAAGCCCAGCATCACCCACAGATTTATTCATAGCCTGCCAGTTTCTCTGTCAGATACTGGGACGCAGCAGTGGAAGCAGACTAATGGCCATTTTCAGCAAGTTTGTACTTCAATCAATAGTACTTCCTTCATAAAGCTAACTAGAAGTTCCTCTGCTTGCTCTGTGATTCTGTAGAATTATTATAAGTTCCTGGTGCAGCCGACGGTGGTGGCGCACGCCTTTAATCCCAGCATTCAGGAGGCAGAGCCAGGTGGATCTCTGTGAGTTCGAGGCCAGCCTGGTCTACAGAGTGAACTCCAGGCCAGGCACCAAAACTACACAGAGAAACCCTGTCTCGGGAAGGAAAAAAAAAAAAAGTTCCTGATGCACATTGTCACCTCCCTGGCCCCCATGTGAGGGCTTAGCTTTCAAGTGTCTGTCTTCCTTTATCATTGCCATCTCAGGGAGGTTTTGTAGGAAGAGATTTATTTGGTTCTTCCCATCATCCCTCCCACAGCTCACCTAGTTCCTAGCCTCTGATAAAATTGAGCAGGGCATGGGACTGGGTCAAGTCTGCTGGAGCCAGCCTCTCCCTTGTCCTAGGATTCTCTGCCCAAGCTTAAGGACCTGACATTTCTCAAGAAGCAGCTGGAGCGCCTACAGAAGCGTGTGGAGGATGAAGTCAACAGTGGTGTAGGCCAGGTAAGGCCCCCCGTTGCTCTTGGGAATATTGAATAGGAGATAGAGTTTTATTGTAGCAAATGGACATTGAGGGCTCAAGAAAAATCTCCCTGAGGGGAAAAAAAAAAAAAGCACTTGAACTGGGTATTGTGGTGCACACAAGTTCAAGGGCAAAGTGGTCCATCTAGGGGATTGTAGGTCAGCCAGTGCTAAACGCAAGAGACCTTATCTCAAAGCCAACAGGGGAGGAAAAAATAGCATTTGAGCTGAGATCCTAAGTAGGTGTTAAATAGGTGAAGTGGGGCCGAGCATTCCAAGTACTGCACAGACAAAGCCGTGGTGATAAGCAGCAATCTGAACATGCAGCAGGAGAAAGGCAGTTAGTTCGTAGTCATCCGAGACCATGCTCGTAAGTGAAACTGGAGAAACAGGCAGGGCTCGGGTTCCTCAGAAGCCTCTCCGGCATTCTGACTGAATGCACTCTGGTTAGAGCCCTCTGAACCTAGGATTCTGGCATTGTGTGACTGGGACTCTGGCATTCTTTTTCCGGCTCCAGAATTTTGAGGTAATCTTTGGAGAAAAGAGCACAGCTGTCTGCAGTGAGGACGAGCATGCGGTCGAACGCTCTAAGCCCATCTTAGAAAGAGAGCACACCTGATTTCCTTCTGTGTTTTTCCCTGCAGGATGGCTCACTCTTGTCCTCCCCATTCCTCAAGGGATTCCTGGCAGGCTATGTGGTGGCCAAATTGAGGGCGTCAGCAGTATTGGGCTTTGCGGTGGGCACTTGCACTGGCATCTATGCAGCTCAGTCATACGCTGTACCCAACGTGGAGAAGACGCTGAAGAACTACATTAGGTCACTACGAAAAGGGCCTGACTAGACCCTCTGGGGAAGGCAGGATGAGCATGTTGGGCCTGCAGGTAGAGGCCTTTCTGTCACAGACTCTCTCTCTGGTTCGCCCGCTGTTGTTCATTTGCTGTCTCCCTCCCCTGCCTCTCTCATCCTTGCTTTTCTTCCTGCAGAGCGTGGGCAGTGGTTTGCCAGCCTGCAGCCTGCACCCCTTCCCTCCCTAGTTCCGTGGGACTAACCTCCAAACTGTGGGACATGAGCCCTCTCTTCAAGCCCTAACCGTGGAGTGTGCAACTGACTCTGATCCTCAGTGTTCTCTCTGGTGATGTCCCACAGTTCTGCCCTCAGTTTCCTTCCAATGTGTCCCAGTTCCTCTGTCCCTTGCTAGCTACACAGGCCACCCAGGGTCTGGTGTGGGCCATGAGTGTAGAAGATGGGGGTATGCCAGGCCTTGCCCGTCCAAGACAGGCTCGCTGGACCCTGATGCTCTTCCTGTCCACTGCCATGTATGGTGCCCATGCACCATTCTTAGCACTGTGCCACGTGGATGGCCGCGTGCCCTTCCGGCCCTCCTCAGCTGTGTTACTCACTGAGCTGACCAAACTACTCTTATGCGCCTTCTCCCTCCTGGTGGGCTGGCAATCATGGCCCCGGGGCACACCACCCTGGCGCCAGGCTGCACCTTTTGCACTATCAGCCCTGCTCTATGGCGCCAACAACAACCTGGTGATCTATCTGCAGCGTTACATGGACCCCAGCACCTATCAGGTGCTGAGCAATCTCAAGATTGGAAGCACAGCTCTGCTGTACTGCCTCTGCCTTGGGCATCGCCTCTCGGCACGTCAGGGGTTGGCACTGCTGCTGCTGATGGCTGCAGGAGCCTGCTATGCATCCGGCGGCTTTCAGGAACCTGCCAACACCCTTCCTGGCCCCCCGTCAGCAGCCGGAGCCCATCCCATGCCCTTGCACATCACTCCACTGGGACTCGCGCTCCTCATCTTGTACTGCCTCATCTCCGGCCTGTCATCGGTGTACACAGAACTGGTCATGAAGCGACAGCGGCTGCCCTTGGCTCTTCAGAACCTCTTCCTCTACACTTTCGGGGTGATCCTGAACCTTGGACTCTATGCTGGCAGTGGCCCAGGCCCAGGCCTCTTAGAGGGTTTCTCCGGATGGGCGGTGCTTGTGGTGCTGAACCAGGCGGTAAATGGCCTGCTCATGTCAGCTGTCATGAAGCACGGCAGCAGCATCACGCGCCTCTTCATCGTGTCCTGCTCCCTGGTGGTCAATGCTGTGCTCTCGGCTGCACTGCTGCAGCTCCAGCTCACAGCCGTCTTCTTCCTGGCCACACTGCTCATCGGCCTGGCTGTGTGCTTGTACTATGGTAGCCCCTAAGGCCCTGACCACCCCCACCCTCACTTGTGACTGTGTAGATTAGATGCGACCACCAGAGCCACCTCCCACGTCACCACCCCAGCAGCCCTGTAACAAGTGCCTTGTAAGAAAAGCTAAGGTGGCCATGTTAGCCTTTGGATGTTCAGGTGGGTAAGAGTTACCCCTAGGTGGCATAAAGAGTGGGCTTGGTTAAGGAAACACCTACTGTACCCCTATATTCCTTCATACTAAAGAACTGGAAGCCCCAGACCCAGGCCTGGGCAGCCTGTCCCTGAGGAACCCTGCCTGGTCCTGCATGAACATGGCTACTTCAAGTCAAGTTTCGCTCTTCTCGCCTGCTTGGTCACTCCTGAAGACTCCCTGCCCTGAGGCTTGGTGCTGGCTGCTCCAGCCCAGCATGACTTCCACATCAGGTATATTAGTTTGCCTGCTCCACAGCCTGTTCCTCTTACCCAGCCATTATTCTGGAAAGGTCAGAGGGGGCTGGGTCTTGACTCACTTCAGGGAACATTGTCCCTGGGCCCTGGCTTAAGCCTACACTCCTGACCCCTGTGCTAACTCGAGGGCCCTGTTGAAGTCCACTTCACCTCCGAGGCATTTAGGAGGTACTGTTTTCCCACTCCTTCCCCCTTCTAGTGGTGTCCCAGCTCCCAACAGCCAGGACAGGCTCTGCAGAGTAACCAGGGACCAGGTACAGAAAACGTTCATAGCTAATCAGTGTCCAACTACTTAAGCAATAAGGTCTTAATAAAGTGTTCAGGTGTAGGGTGCTTCCTACAACCATTCACATTGTCTGTGTTTCCTATGTTTCATGGCTCCCCTCAAACAATTTCCCTGAGTTTCCTAAGTAATTTTGGAGTAACATCTAGAGTAGGAGAGAAATCTCCCGGCTGTTGCCAATGGCGTTGTCTTGGGAGCTCTGGATCTGAGACTGTCTTGACCGGTTATGGTGGGGCACACCTGGGATCCCAGCCATCCGGGAGGTAGACCAGGAAGAGCTCAGGTTCAAAGTCAGGCTGAGCTGCTTAATGAGCCCCTGTCTCAGGAAAGGAAGCATTGAGGGTTAGTGATGCAAACTTGTACCTCTTCTTGGGAGGCAAAGACAGAAGGAGCAAGAGTGCAGGTGGGCCTGGCTTAGTGGTTAAGATGGCATGCTGCTCTTGTAGAAGACCCAAGTTTGAGTCCCAGGCAGCCACAGCCACCCATAACTCCATCTCCAGGGGGAATCTGACACCTGTGGCCTCTTACAAACAAATAATTAAATATATACATTGGTTTTTCAAGATAGGGTTTCTCCATGTAGCAACTCTGACTGTCCTGGAACTCACAAAGATCTGCTGGCCTCTGCCTCCTGAATGCTGTCGTGCACCACCACTGCCTGGCTAAAAATATTTTTTTTTAATGAAAGGCCAGCCTAGGTAGGCTACATTAGAGTTGATCTCAAAAAGAAAATGAAGGACTGAGGTTGTAGTTCAATAGACAAGCACTTGCCTACATGTGTAAGCCCTGTGTCTGATCCCCAGCACTGGGGAAAAAAAAAATGTTTAGATCACAAGCTCTGAGGAATTGAGAGATTCTTGGGACTGAAAAGTATTCTGCTCATTAGAACAAAGTAGGCTAGAAAACACATTGTAGTCCAGACTAGCCTGGAATGAATTAGATAGCCCAGGCTGTCCTCAAATTGGAAGCACTCCTTCTACCTCAGACTCCAGAGTGCAGAGTTTGTGCTCATGAAACTCCCTACCCAGCCACTGTTTTGACTCTTATTCCCTCTGGTTCTGTCATGACTAGTACCTGTAGTTGTCTGTCCTTTGAAATCCTGGCCAGAGGACTGTCAGCCTGCTCCCTAGAACACTGGGTGAGCTTTTCAAGAGTTCTTTTGTTGTCCTGGTGCCAGCCTGTAATCCCAGCACTCTGAAGTTGGAGGTAGGAGAGCCAGTAATTCAAGGTCATCCTTAGGTATATAGCAAATTCCAGAAGATACTTGGCACGCACAGACCCTGGGTTCCATCCCTAGCACGGGAGGAAGAGGAGGCAGAGAACTCTTCCTTTTCTGTTTAGTTCATTGTCCTTGGGCAGTTACTAGGACGGGTTATCTCTGAAATGAGGGTCAAATGGTACAAACAGAGGGGAGCTGAAAAAGCAAAGTCAAATAATAGGTTCTGGGTGCTTAGCAGAGATTGGTACAAGGACACCTGGTTAGTGATGGTGGTAATGGTCTGTAATGAAGGCCGTCTTGGTTGATATGCCCACCTTGCTCTCCTTTCTGGGGCCCTCATGAATGAGGACAAAGGAAGGCAGCCCCATGGTGGTCCTGATCAGGTTCCTCTCTGGGCAGGACTCCAGCACAACTGGCCCTGCCTGCACTCTGCTCAAGCTGCTGGTTCCTGGCCTGGAGCTCCTGGGTCTTCAAGGCCAGATCAATGGAGTCTTGGAGGACTCCGGCCAGCAGACTGCGGTGATGGTGTTCTGTGGCCACGGCCTTCTCCTCCCACAGCCTCTGCCAGGCTTGGAATACCTGTGTTCAGAGTCAGAGATGCCTGTTGGTCCATCAGCCTTGGCACCAACTTAAGGCCTACCTTCTGTCTCCACTGACCTGCAGCAAGTGGCATGTCCGAGCTCGGGTGGCCTGCACATACAGGTCATAGAGGGTCACCAGGTCATGCTCTGCCATGTCCCGTTCTGCCTGCAGGGCTTCCACCTGAAGTCTCAGCACTGTCTGCTCCTTCCATTGTCTCTCTGTCTCCTCACAAGCCTGCAAATAAAGTTGTACCTTTTGGTGAGTGCCACCTGTGCAAAGCTTTGTGCTAAATACCTCAGGCACTCGATCTCATTTTCTCCCTGTCAACCTTATAAGAAAGTTTCCCTTTTATAGATTTGCAAAATCTGTGCATCAGGGAAGTGATCTGACTGACCAAATTCCCATGGCTAATGCGGGATGGAGCTGAAATGGCACATGCTTTCAACAGTTCCCATCCTCACATGGCGAAATCCAAACCCAGAGATTGGCGTGCTGGCTCTGTAACCTTGCCCCCGACTACACACTTGCTAGGCTTTAGACACATGGAGCGGTCCGTGTTCCAGAGCCGGTGTTGCTGCTCTATCGTTCCTCTTTACTTAGCCTCATCTGAGAACGTGTCCCCAGCCACCACATACACAATTTTTAAATTTTACTTTATTATTATTTATTTTTTTACAGGGAGAGGGTGAAGATGAGACAGGCTCTTCTTTATAGGCCAGGCTGACCTTGAACTCACAATCCTCCTGCTTGTGCCTCCTGGGAACTGAGAGGCCTGTACCACTGTACTTGGCCACATGTTTTATTTCTTTTTTTGAAGCAGTTTTATTTATTTGTTTATTTATTTTACATCCCAAACACAGTTTCCCTTCCCTTCTCCCCTCACCTCTGCTCTGTCCCCCTTTCCTCCACTCTGCCCCCCTCCCCTCAGTCCACTCCTCTGTCTCTGTTCGGAAAGGGACAGGCCTCCCATGACAAAGCATGGCATTTCAAGTTGCGGTAAGACTCCCCTTGTATTAAGGCTGGACAAGGCAATCCAATATGAGGAGTAGGTTCCCAAGAGCCAGCCAAAGTATTGGTGGCAGCCCCTGTTCCCGTTGTTGGGAGTCTCTAAGTAGACCAAGCTATAACTGTTACACATATGTAGAGGACCTAGGTCGGTCCCATGCAGGCTCCCTGGCTGTTGGTCCAGACTCAGTGAGCTCCTCTGAGCCAGGTGAGTTGTTTCTGTGGATACAGGCTTTATTTCCTCAACAGTCATTTACTGAGTGCCTTCCTGATGAGCAAGTGCTAACTGCCCTAAGAGCTGAATGCAGTGAATTCCTGGGCTGACTCCAGTTTTCCTGAGTCTCTACTTAGATCCAGTCTCTTCTGGTCCACTCAACCCCGGGTAAAGTGGACCTCATTGTTCCCATCTGCCTATGGCTGCCCATCATGGTGAACAGCACTGAACATGGCCTTTTCTGTCCCCATAAGGCATGTGGACCAGCCTGTTATCACTGAGTCTAGATCCTTGCCACAGTGCCTGGCCTGTGTACAAAGAGCCTCAAGCCCATCCTTCTCCCTCCCTCCTCACCTCCGCCACCATGCCTTTAATGTGTTTACAGGCCACTTCCTCCTGATGTTCCAGATGTTTCAGCTCTTCCTGGATCCGAATCTGGTGTTCTTCTCGAAGTCTCTGCCTCCGAGCCTGGGCCAGAGAGAACTGCAGAGCCACATCTGGGGCCTGACGGGTCTAAATGGCATCGTTTAAGGCTTAGTCAGAAGGCAGGGTATGCATACATTTGGAACACAGACACCAACCTTTCCAACAGAACTTCTAACTGGCCTGGGAGAGTCCATAGACTGAGCAGACTCAGGAGGCTGTGGGTCAGGGCAGGATTTCCTCTGCCCCTGGTGCTGTCTTAGTGTAAGAGTCCCATCACTATAATCCATCCCAGGACAGCAGCTCCCCCCCAAGAGATCCAGGAAGCCTTGAGGTCCTTGTTAGAAGCTCCATATTCCTTCCCAGTATCCACACAGGCCCCTTATTCCCCCAAGTTTCCAGTTGTTCTGGGAGTACGTGAAGTGTTAATATTACCTGTTCCTCAGAGTGCCTGAGAGCATGTTTTTGGTGGAGCCCAGACCCTAGAAATTCTCTTCTTCCTGCCTCTGGGGGAAAATGTCATTAGTCACATCAAAGTGTACACACACACATACACACACACAAATTGTAGAGGGGATGAATTACATAATGTAACCAAAGCTCAAGACAGTAACACACTTCCCTGGGGGAGATGGGGAGGGAAGGGGAGGAAGAGGCTGGTTCCAATCATTCTACAGCAAATCCCGGAAGACAGTGCCCCCTTTTGGACAAGGAAGGCTTTGTCTAAAGAAGCGGTTCTCAACTTGTGGGTCTCGACCCCTTAGCAAGTCAACGGAAACTTTTGCAGGGGTCACCTAAGACCATCAGAAAACACAGATGTTTACATTACAATTCATAACAGTAACAAAATTACAGTTACGAAACAGCAATGAAAATAATTTTATGGTCGGGGATCACAACATGGGGAAGGATGAGAACTCTAGAAGGATTAAAGCATCACATTCCAAGGCCTAGAATGAGATTGTTTGTGACGCTGGACTACTCACATCTCTCTTCTGAGTCTCAGTGTGCTTACCTGACAAATGAGCGAAATGTCTTCCCTGCTTGTTGTAGGTCAGTGGCTTGCCTTTAACCTTCAAGAGACAATCCGAATGTCTCAGTGGATTTCCAAAGCCTGTGTGCCTCTGCCTCCAGCTCCAATCCATTTCTGACCCTCTTCCTGCCTCCATTCTCCAGCAACTTAAATTGCCCGCAATTCCCCAAGATCTGCTGGTCTCAGTTTCTGCATGGCTCTCTCTGCCTGGAACGTTCTTCACTGTCTTTACAAACCTCCATCAGGAATCACTTCCTATGAAATCTTGCTTTCCTCTCCTTTCAAGGCTATATTGATGTCCCCTAGTGTCAGGTGTTGCCGAGCCTTTCAGAGCATTGACCATGGCACTGTTAATTGTTTCTTCTCAGACTAAACTCTGCCAGGGCAGAGAAATCCCGGGGCTAACATGCCTCTGCCCCCAGCCTATGGTGCATGGTCAATAAATGTTTGGGAATCAATAAATAACTGGAATATTCTATAAACAAAGAGGAGGGAGACAGACATAGAGCCCCAAGAGTTTGGATGAGAAAATGTACCTGTGGCTCTGGGAGCCCCGCAGCCTCAGCTCTAGCCCCTTTGGGTGCATGGCTTCTTGGGCCCCAGGCTTTTACTACCTAGGAGAAAAAAAAAAACTCAAGTGGGAACTGGCCACTTCTGACCCAGGTGGCCCGTCTCACCTTGCGTACCTGTAGCTCCCAGAGTGTCCTTCTTAGCTGATTCAACCCACCATCTGTCAGGGTGTCTCCAAGGAGGCCTAAACGCAGTGTCTTCAGGGCGGCCCTACGGGCCCTCAGCTCCTCTACTGCATCCCACAGGGTGGGTCTCACCTCTTTCACCTGTACCCTCTTCTCTGAGGCCCCCAACAGAGCAGCCTGAAGCAAACTCAGAGAGCTACCTAGAAAGAGACAACACAGTAGACTTCTCTTTCCTGCACCACAGAACCCACTGCCTGGAATACTCCAAATTTCTATCAATGGCTGTTTACCAAAATAACCAGCCCTGGCCAAGTCACCTTAGCTACTCTGGTTGGCTGAGGCAGGACAGCAAGTTCGAGGCTTGGCTTCACAACTCTGTGAGCCCATCTCAAAATAAAAAGTAAAAGAGGCTAGGGATGTAGCTCCGTGGTAGACTTGTCTGGTATGTGTTAGGGTCCTTGGTTCAATCCCCAGTCCAAAGTCATCATTATCACCTTCATAGTCATCATCACCACCATCATCATCTTCATCTGCAGCAGCAGCAGCACCATCATCACTAATAACTCCTATTTGACTTTCTCTGTGCCTGATGGCCCTGTGCTCTGGCTGCTCTTGGATCTATCTCTGTATCCACGGCAACACTAATCCATCTGCCACTTAAAGCCTGTGCCATTCGTCAGCGTATAAAACCAACCTGCAGATACACACACACACGCCTGCCCCTCCCTGCATGTCCGCCCTCCCTGCAGACAGGTGTTTATCGATAGGTTAGTTTTATATTCTGATTTATATCTCCAGGGTGTGAAATGCTCCAGCTTTTCTTCTTCCATCCAGCATGGGACAGGGGTAGGTCTGGGAACTTCTGGCCAAATGAATGTCTGTTGATTGTGGGGACAGAGGGTCGGACATTTTTTTTTAACTTATGGAAAATTTCAAACATATACAAATATAGGAAATCCATCTACCTAACTCCAGCTGTAACTTCTGCTCTTTTGCTCTTTTTTTTTTTTTTTTTTTCTTTCAGATGTGGGGATCAACTCGAAGGCCTTAAGCATGCTAGGCAAGTGCTCACCACTAAGCTGTTCTCCAACCCTTCCGTGATGTTGCTGTTGTTTCCAGTCTTTTTTGTGTGAGACCATCTGGCTGTGTAACTCACTCTAGCCCTGAATTTGCAGGCCTCCGACCCCAGTCTTCTGCGAGTTGGGATTACAGGTATGTGCCACCAAACTCAGCTCCAGTGCCATTGTTGTCTGACCTGTGTCCCCCATGGAACCTCCCCCCAAAAGCTCTAGTATTACAGCCTCAGGGGCCTCATTCATTGTGGATTTGTGAAAACGAGAAAGTGTTTTCTCCTCTGTGGTCCTTTTCTAATATATGAATTAGGCCTGCCTCTCTCTCATTTGTGAATTAGATCTACATTCTGGGATGTGGCCGCTTACTCCTGCAATCCCAGCACTCAGGATGCTGAGGCAGGCAGACTTCCAGGAGTTCAAGGCCAGCTTGGGCTACAGTGAGACCCTATTGAAGAGAAAAGGTGTTAAAATGCTTGATAAAGATCCTGGATGTGGCTGGGCGGTGGTGGCGCACGCCTTAAATCCCGGCACTGGGGAGACAGAGGCAGGTGGATCTCTGTGAGTTCGAGGTCAGCCTGGTCTACAGAGTGAGATTCAGGACAGCCAGGGCTACACAGAGGAACTCAGTCTGGAAAAACAAATAAACAAATAAAGATCCTGAATGTGGTGGCAAAGAGCTCTAACCCCTGAACTCAGGAAGCTAAGACAGAAGATGATGAGTCCTAGCTAGCCCGGGCTGCACATGTACTTCAGGAACAGCCTGACCTACATGGGGAGACCCTGCCCCAAAGAGGGGGACAGGAAAAGTTGGTTAGGTTGTTGAAAATCTCTGAGGTTAAGGGGTTGAGTCTTCTGACAGTTACATGCTGGCCACGACCTAACCTTCCTGAATGCTGGCCCACCCAGAGAATCAAGCACTCTCTCTGGGCTACAACAGGACAGTGGCTGGTTGAGAAATAACATGAAGAGAGCCTACCAAGTCCCAGAACCCCCACCCTCACCACCTTGCGGGTCCAGACGAAGAAGGAGGCTACTGCAGGTGTTTCCCTCCAGGAGCCAGGAGACAATCCAGGGCAGAGAGCCCTCCACCTCCTCCCCAGCCTCACCAGCCAGCACGCGCAGCAGGGGGCAGTCTCTGCCAGAGAGAGGGAAGAAAGGCAATGCCCTGTGGTAGATGAGGAGGAACACTGGCCCAAATCACCCAGCCAAGTCTATTTCACTTTTTTTTGTACCACCAGACAGAGGTTAAGAGGACTTGCTGCTCTTGCAGAGGACCTGAGTTCAATTCCCAGTATCTACATCAAGTGGTTCAAACTGCCTAGAACTCCAATTCTAGAGGATCCGGAGACACTGGACATATGTGATGCACATACAGACAAACAGACACACACAGACATATGACAAAAAATAAATGAACTTTTTTTAAAAAAAAGAAACTTACACAATAAAAGAAAGAAGAAACCTTAGAATACTCTGAAATTTAAGTTACTTTCCCGCCTTCTTTTTTAATTTTATCTTGTATTTGGACACTCCCGAATTTGGAAATATTTCTGTGATGCTACACATTTTGCAAACTGGCCTGAAAAGATTATTTGCTGTGATAACTTGAGGTTTTCATTATTTTTATTTATTTATTTTATGTATATGAGTGCTCTATCTTCTACATGCCTTTATGCCAGAAAAGGGCATCAGATTCTGCTATAGAGGGTTGTGAAACACTGTGTGGTTGCTGGGAATTGAACCCAGGTCCTCTGGAAGAGCAGCCAGTGCTCTTAACCACTGAGCCATCTCTCCAGCCCCCAGTTGTCATTATTTTTTAACAATGAAGGAAAAGTATGACTGGGGCGTGAAGATGGGCTAGCTACCTGGGGAATTTTTCAGTCTTGGCTTTGAACATTCAGATTCACATCCGTACTCTGGCCTCCACCCCACCTCCCAGTGCAACCGACCACAAGACCTCCCCAGACTTACGGGCCTCCCGGAAGCTGCATGATCCTCAAGGTACCTCGACACACCAGCTGGGTCTCAGGCCCAGGGCAGGACATGGTGAGAGTGAGCAGGGAGCAGGCCCTGCAGAGGACATGGCCAGCCAGGGAATGAAACCTAGAGTTGTGTAGGGATTGGGGGTGGGAGGGGTGACAGGTGTCTTATCCTCACCTGCCTTCACTCCCAGCAGCCTTCAGGTAGAGCTCAGAGGCAGCTCGGGCATCAGACACCTCCACTTCACCCGCGTCTTTCACCACCCTGAAGGAAGAAGGGGAAGTTGAACACCGCCCTCTAGCCCCTGTGCTCTGCAGCAACCTCTGGCATCTCTGTGTTCAAAGCCCATGACAGTGTCCGTAGCACACAAGAATCCCCCCAAAGGCTGGGAGCTCATTATACCTTCTTAAATGTCTCTCATCTCCCTAACCTTGTTTTTTCCCCTGTGGTCTGCCCAGGAAAGGAAACAGGTTAGTTGGGACCATTTCAAAGATGGAAAAAACTGCTCTGGGAGGTGTTTGGAACCACTCAGTGTGATACTGGACTGGTTCAGGCCACGAGGGTTGGCAGGAGAGCTGAAATGTATTTGATATGAAGGGAATAAGATGTATAGGTGTGGGAAAGGAAAGAGGGTGGGGAAGAGGTCCTGGGAGCCCATCTAGGCCCAGTAAGCATGACTCCAAGCTCAAGGCTTCATTTTCCTGGGATAGCAGAGTAGAAACCTCCTAATCTTGAAGCTTATCTTGATCAAAAGTTTATCTGGAAGGCGTCACTGTGGCTTTAAGGCAAGTACCCCTGTCCCATTGGGTCTGAACACTTACAAGCCCAGAGGGGCCACATCCAGTACTGGCAGGTCCTCCAGACATGCGGAGAGCAAGTCCCGAGTCTGCCCGCTGGGGCTAATCTGGGATCACACAAAGACAATTGTCACAGAATCAACCTTTTCTCTCCTCTAGGTCCTAAGGGCTAAGTGAGGACAAAAATTCAGCCATTAGCCAGGCAGTGGTGGCACACTTTAATCCCAGCACTCGGGAGGCAGAGCCAGGCAGATCTCTGTGAGTTCAAGGCCAGCCTGGTCTACAGAGGGAGATCCAGGACAGGCACCAAAGCTACACAGAGAAACCCTGTCTCGAAAAACTGAAAACAAACAAACAAACAAAAAAAAAACCCCACAAAATTCAGCATTGACAGTTGGCATGCAAAGGTGACCCCAGAGAGGCAAGGCCCAGCTGGAGAAGCAGGGTGGGGCTGGACCTATCTCCCTTCCGGTTCTCCACAAGCCTCAGGGGGCTCCTGTGGTGTCACTTAGCTCTGCCCTCCCAGTTTTCCCTTGGCCCCACCTCCAGTGACCTCACCTGCACCAGGCTGAGAGTACAAAGCACAGGACCAGAGCTGCAGAGAGGCGGAGCTTCCTCAAACAGCATCTTCAGGACCTAAGGCAAAGAAAGGAACTCAGTGGGGGATGAGAAAGTATCATTCCGTCCTTCAGCATTTCCTGAAAATGAAATCTATAACAGGCCCTGTGCTGGTACTGGGTACATGGTGGACAGAACAGAAAGTGTGATAGTTCCCTCATCCCCTGAAGGCAGAAAGACAAACTAGCTGGCTTCTTCAGTAGGCTTTCCCATTGCTGGGCAGGGTTGTGGTAAGGTTCTGAGGCAGCTGTTTTTATTTGAAGGTCGTTTGATGAAACCTTCACAGTAAAGCTTTTAAGTGTAGTATCCATGGCATTACCAAGAAGTGTGGAAGGCAGATGTCCTGGGAATTTGATCTGTGTGTGCCACTTCTCTCTGATTCTCTCCTCCATGAGCCACAGCTGTCCATCTTTCTTGACTTCTCAGCTGCATAAAGTGGCCTTGGTAAAATGTCCTTCAAGGACCACAGGGTACATAGGAGACCTAAGCTGTCCCTAGTCTGGCTGGAGTGAGTAGGCAGATTTCCCAAGTAATACTTGAACATCAGGATACCCATGTGCTGGTATCCTCCAGCTCCTCACCTGAGGCACAAACCGGGCTGCCTCTGTTTCCCGGCCCTGGAGCAGCAGAGCTGTACTGTATCCTTGTCCCACAGAGGCCAACATCGGCTGGATTTGTATCAATAGCTCCAGCTCGGCTTCCTGTAGGAACACACAGGCACATCTCTCTGTCAGGTGACCTGTTACAGCCTGCTCTGAGCCAAAAGATTGGACCAGCCAGAATCCCAGGATGCAGAGGCTGAGAGCTTTCACTCTCCTCCTATCCCTTTCTCAGAACCCCTACCTGAGCAGCACCAGGGCCCAGGACTCTGTCAAAGGTGAAGCAGTGTTCCTATGGAAACGAGTGGGGTCAGCGGTGGTATTTTCACCTTCCCCTGCTCACCTTGTCCTACACCATCTACCTGAGGCTCCGGAGTGCCCGGCTGAAGTAGGCGAAGGCTCCTGGATCCCTCCAAAAGAAGTGTGGGGCCGTGGATCTCCTTGAGGCCTGAGAGGGGTGGGCTTCGTGTAGGTTTTCAGGAGAGATGAGCTCAGGGGCTCCTTAGTCTTGCCTTCACCCCCAACCTCCGACCTCAGCTGGCTTAGCCCCGACTCTCTGGCTGCCCTCCTTCAGGCTCTCTCTCTTTTTTTTTCCTTTTGAATATAGTTCTGGGAATTAAACATGGGACCTCTTACATACAAGGCAAGTATTCTACCACTAAACTATATTCCCAATTCCTCTTCTTCTTCTCCTTCTTCTTCTTCTTCTTCTTCTTCTTCTTCTTCTTCTTCTTCTTCTAATACAGATTTCCATGACATGTTGCTCAGGCTGGCCTGGAACTGCTATTTCTCCAAGGATGACGAACTTCTGATCCTCCTGCCTCTACCTTCCCAGTAATGAGATTACAGGCAAATGCCACCACGCCCGGTTTATGCTGTGAAACAAACCCGGGCCTTCACTCACAATAGGCAAGCACCAACTGAGCTACACCCCAGGAACCCCCAAAGCTTCTTACCTGACCCTTGACCCGGCTCTACTTCTACCACCACAATCAGTGTGGCAGGTGGGACGGGAGAGACAGTGTGAGCCCCTCGAGGGCACAGAGCTGTCTGGCCCACCGCAGGTCCTGTGCTCACCACCTTTCCAGGCTCCATGGCTTCTGAGCCTCTCAAATTCCTCTTAATAATTCATGCCCCTCATCTGTGGGTGGGGTGGTCGGTGACTCTGGGCAGGTTACCTCTCAGAGGAAGTGACGCTCCCTTCTCTTCCGTCTGGTTATCCCTCCCCCTTTATGAAAATGTTCAGACATAAAGTGGTGGGAAAAACAGTATAATGAACCCTCAGGTGACCAACTTCCGTTCATTCTTATTTCTTTGGTTCCTCTCCCCACTCAATCGGCTTTTTTTTTGTTTGTTTGTTTGTTTGTTTTTTGTTTTTTTGAGACAGGGTGCCTGTCCTGGATCTTGCTCTGTAGACCAGGCTGGCCTCGAACTCACAGGGATCCGCCTGGCTCTGCCTCCCGAGTGCTGGGATTAAAGGTGTGCACCACCACCGCCTGGCTTCAATAGGCTTTTAAAAAAGGATTCTTTGGGCTGGAGAGACAGCTCAGTGGTTAAGAACACTGGTTGTTCTTCCAGAAGTCCTGAGTTCAATTCCCAGCAACCACATGGTGGCTCACAACCATCTGTAATGAGATCTGGTGCCTTCTTCTGGCCTGCAGGTGCATATGCAGACAGGACACTACATAATAAATAAATAAATAAATAAATCTTTAAAAAAAAAAAGGATTCTTTAATACCCTACTTCATAACTATTTCAGTATCTCTCTCTCTCTCTCTCTCTCTCTCTCTCTCTCTCTCTCTCTCTGGGACAGTGTCTTATATAGCCCAGGCTGGCCTCAAACTTGCTATGTAGCTGAGGCTGGCCCTAAATTCCTGATTGTTGTGTCTGGTGTTCGGTTCACTCAGGTCTGTGGAAGAATAGGGGTCACTCTAGGATAGTTTGTAACCTTGGCAGCGCAGGGGAGTCAGCATCTGGTGAACTGACTGGCTGTAGCTTTGCAAAAGGCTTTTTTTTATTGTTATACAATTTACACCTTAGCCAGTCAGTTTCTGAGTACCGAAACCTTTTATCTAAAGCTCCCCAACGAGACAAATGCCAAAGTCCCAGGACTTCTCAGTTTTCTGAGTCCTGCCACAACCAAGTTTTGCATAGGCTTTGAGCCTTTTAGGAAACAGATAAGATTTACATACTTGAAACCTAAGGAGACAAGAGGGAGCAGTCACAAAAGGCAGATCAGGACTGTGCCAAGCTCTGAGGGAACTCCTGCTACATCCGATCCTACTGCTTCTACCTCCCAAGTGCTCGGGTTACAGACACGTGCTGCTACACTTGTGTCTATTCTAAAAGATAAGCAGTATTTATTTTAATATCAGGTTTTGAGATGATATCATTCATATGACATGTAATTTACCCTCTGTGTGTGTGTCTGAGGGTGGTGCGTGGAGGCCAGAAGCTGATGGTAGGTCTTTTCCTCAATTGCCTCTTCATCTTTTTATCTCTTTTATTTGTTAATTAGTTACTTTATTAGTTACTTTTCTGTTACTGTGGTAAAATACAATGACTAGAAGCAATTTAATGAAGAAATTTAGCTTATGGTTGCAGAAAGCTACAGTCCATAATGTTGGGGATGGGTGGGTGAGGGTGGGATGGCTACAAGAGTTGGAAGGCCAGGCAGTGGTGGCTACACCTTTAATACAGGCAGATTCGAGGCCAGCCTGGTCTACAGAGGGAGTTCTAGGACAGTCAGGGCTGTACAGAGAAACCCTGTACCGGAAAAAAAAAATGAGTGGGAAGCTGGCTGACGACATTTCTTCTGCACAGGAAACAAAAACAGAGAACTGGAAGTGGGGCGAGGCTTTAAACCTTCAGATCTTACCCCAGGGACATCCTTCCTCCGGCAAGGCTGTACTTCCTAAGGGTTTCATAGCCTCCCTAAACAATATCACTGGTCAGGGAGTAAGTCCTCAAAAACATGAGCCTACAGAGTACATTCTTTTAAGCTACCACAGTGAGTTATGAAATATTTGTTACTTATTTAATTAGAGACAGCATTGAATTTAGCCTTGGCTGGCCCAGCACTCCCTCTGTAGACCAGGCTGGCCTTGAACTCATAAAGATCTGCCTGACTCTGCCTCCTGAGTGCTGGGATCAAAGGCATAAAGCCACCACGCCTGGTTCATTTATTTATTTATTTCATTTCATTTATTTTGAGACAGGGTCTTCGTCTTAGTGTTCTATGGCTGTGAAGAGGCACCATGATGAAGGTGTCTCAAACAACAACAACAACAACAACAAACAAAACATGGGACTTGCTTACAGTGTCAGAGGGTTAGTGCGTTATCATGGTGAGAGCAGGGGCCGCGGGCAGGCAGGCATGGCGCCCACCCCCAGAGGGCCTCCTCCTCCAACAAGGCCACACTTCCTAATCCTTCCCAAGAGTCCACCAACTGGGAAACTAGCATTCAAATATATGAGCCTTGGGAGGCCAATCACATTCAAACTACCACAGTCTCTCTGTATAGCCCTGGCTAGCCTGGAATTCACTACGCAGACTAGGCTAGCCTCAGACGCATAGATCAGTCTGCCTATGTCCTTTGAGTACTGGGATTAAAGGCACATGACACCACACCTGGCTTTATTTATTTATTTTTATTTTTTTTTTAAGATTTATTTATTTATTACGTATACAGTGTTCTGCCTGCAGGCCAGAAGAAGGTACCAGATCTCATTACAGGTGGTTGTGAGCCACCATGTGGTTGCTGGGAATTGAACTCAGGACCTCTGGAAGAGCAGCCAGTGCTCTTAACGCTGCTGAGTCATCTCTCCAGCCCTGGCTTTATTTATTTTTGAAACAGGGTCTCTTACTGAATCCAGAGCTCATGAATTTGACTAGCTCAGCAAGCCCCGGAGATTTTTGTCTCTGCCTCCCTAGCTTTGGGGTTACAGGCATATGCTGTTGTGTTCAGCTTTTTATATGGGTTTAGGGATCCAAACTCAGGCCTGCAGAGCAAGCCACTGACTGAGCCATCTCCTCATCCCCCTTCTCATCCTTTGTAAATAGAGTCTCACTATGTAGCCCAAGCTGGCCTTGAATTTGTGATACTCCTCCCTAATGCTGAGATTAAGTGTACACCACTATGTCTATCTTATAGTTTATCATGTGAAATTTAATTCACTGGTTATTAGTATATTCTCAGATATGTGCAACTATCCCACCTCAGTTAACTCAAACACTTCCATTACATGAAGAAATCTACCAGCTCCCTAATCCCACCACACCCATTTCAACTTCAATCCTCAATCCTAAAACACCACTTGTCTACTTTTGATTTCTACAGATTTAATTATATTGGACACTGTACAAACAAGATCAGATGCTCCATCACCTTTTGAGTCTGGTTTCTTTTCTTTTTTAAAAATTTATTTATTTATTTATTATGTACACAGAAGAGGATGCCAGATCTCATTACAGATGGCTGTGAGCCACCATGTGGGTACTGGGAATTGAACTCGGGACCTCTGGAAGAGCAGTCGGTGCTCTTAACCTCTGAACCATCTCTCCAGCCCCCGAGTCTGGTTTCTTTCAAGTACTATAACACTGTCAGTGTTTACCCACGTTGTAGCCTGGATCCATGCCTTTTTCCTTCCTATCTGAACAATGTTCTAAGTAGGCCTCTATCCCCAACTACCTGGAACCAAATAGAACTTCACAATAAGGTGCATCATTACCCACAAGGCTGCACTCACTTCAGACACCAGACTCAGGCACAAGGTCTCTGAGGCGTCTCTGTCCCACCTAGCCCCTTACACCTCAGTGTTTCTGTGGCTCTCCCTCACAGAACTTGTAGAAGCCCTATGCTTGCTGCAGCCAAGAAACTTTTAAAAAAGATTTGTTTATCTTTATGCACATGAGTGTTTAGTCTATATGTATGTATATACATCGTATGCATTTCTGGTGCCTTTGGGGGGACATAAGAAGGCATTAGATCCCCTGGAACTGGAGTGGTTTTTTTTTGTTTGTTTTTTGTTTGTTTTTTTGTTTTTTGTATTTTGAGACTGGGTTTCTCTGTGTAGCTTTGGTGCCTGTCCTGGATCCTCGCTCTGTAGACCAGGCTGGCCTCAAGCTCACAGAGATCTGCCTGGCTCTGCCTCTTTTTTTTTTTTAAAGATTTATTTATTCATTATGTATACAGTGTTCTGCCTACATGCATGCTTGCAGGCCAGAAGAAGGCACCAGATCTCATTACAAATGGTTGTGAGCCACCATGTGGTTGCTGGGAATTGAACTCAGGACCTCTGGAAGAACAGGCAGTGCTCTTAACCGCTGAGCCATCTCTCCAGCCCTCTGGAAGAACAGGCAGTGCTCTTAACCGCTGAGCCATCTCTCCA
>CABHPP010095047.1:0-21750 GCA_902168425.1 Peromyscus attwateri
GGCCTAGAACTCACAGAGATCCGCCTGGCTCTGCCTCCCAAGTGCTGGGATTAAAGGCATGCACCACCAGCTGCAGTAGGCCTCTTAACCGTAGCAGGCGGTTTGTTGAGAATCCACAGGTTTGATTTGCTGCTTCTGAGGCCTCTTAACTGTTCTTGAAGCTCCATTGTCTCTTTGGTCAGAGCACAGGTGCACAGTCAGCTATTAATCAGAGCCCGGAGGCTTTTTTTCTGGTAACTGTGGAAATAAGCCTGTTCACTGGGAGTGTAAGAAAACAAAAGAAGAAAAACAAATGCCCAGAAGACAGCCATAAACCATGCTCAGGAAAAGTCCCCTGTCCTCAAGGCAAACTAACCAATTTTATGCATTTGGTACTGCTGCGGCATATTTGCTTTTATATATATATATATGCAAAAATTATTGGCATGGAACATATATTCACATATATTCTTGTCTGGCATTCAGTCGAGAGAGTAAGCAAAATCTAAGGAGAAAACAAACCCCATGCCTGACTTACAAGAACACCTTTATGAAGTGTGTGAGCTACATGTCACCAAGAAATGGGAAAATGTCCAATAAAATGAAAGCCAGCAATCTCAGAAACCTGTAGAAATGTGGTTCCATTTTACATTTCCCACTTAGATTTCATTTGAAGGACTATTTCACTTACAATTAGTGCACAATTAGGAAGTGAGTTATTAAATGACCTAGGCTATCCTGATGTTTGCAAACAATGAAACTCCAGGATTCTGGAGGACAATGAGTCTTTTAATGATATGCACCTCTCTTATGTGCTCCTTGCTGACAGACAGCTGGGAGACTTAGATATTTAAGGGCCCCAGGGCCCCAGTGTGGGTTTTGTCTGAGGAAGATACCAATTAGCAGGTTTGTCTTCTCAAAGAACAAAGATGGCCCCGAGGGGGGCAGGGAAGAGGGTGACACAGAAGCATCTTTGAACTCTGACAATCTTTACTGCTAATCTTTCAAAGTCACCAAAGAATCTGGCCGCTCCTTCGGCATTTCTTTATCCCCATTGTTCAGTCAAAAAGTACATATTTTCTCTTATTGCGAAAGTGACAGGAAAAAAAAGCAAACTTACCACACGAATAAAAGAAAGTGACCCCTTTCATCACTCCCCAGATTTGCCTTAGGTCACATATGATCTCTAAGAGACAAGCATCTGAGGATGTTGCCACGGTCTTAATGGGTGTTTCCAGGATGGTGTAATCACCAGCTTGTTGATATAGCATGGCTGCCTCTTAGAGCCTTCGAAAGACAGAAGAGGAACTGAAGTCCAGTCACCACCTAAATCACAGCTTTATCGGTTTTTGTTTTTGTTTTTTTAATTTGTTTGTTTGTTTTGTTTTTAATCCAAATAACTTTATTCAACTTTTTTGGGGCATTTATTTATGGAAAATGCTAAATTAAACATTTGCAATTCTATTGTAAAGAAGACAGTGGAACTGCCCACTCTGGTGGTGCCAGTCCAGAGAGGCAGGTGGCTAAGGCAGTGAAGAGCATTGGGCAAGTAAAGGCTGGCTCCCAGAAAGTGCTAGGGTGCCTCAAGCCAGGTAATTTCTCTCCCACATGAAAAGTTTTCCATTGTTCTTACCAGTCGAAATCTGTGTATTCTGTACTTACAAAATGTCCAATGTTAAACTATCTTTTTGACTACATAGTACATTTGATGACTTCATAGTGATTGGTTCAGAGGATTAGACGGAAATTCTCTTTTGCTAGGACAGTTGTGAAGTCATTATTACTTATAAAACTATTTATAAAGTAGCACACTGTAGGCAGATTTTTCTGTCCCACCAGCCAATTCCCAAATAACCACACAGAGACTTAATATATTGTAAATGCTCTGCTGACAGCTTAGGCTTGTTCCTAGCTAGCTCTTATAACTTAAATTAACCCATTTCTATTCATCTATGTGCTGCCCTGAGGCTCTTTACCTCATCTATGTACTTCCCATCCTGCTTGCTCTACATTTCATGGTGTCTCCTCAGACTCTGCCCTTCTTCCCAGCATTCTCTCTGCCCAGAAAATCCTACCTAGCCATCAGTCAGTCGGCTTTTTATTAACCCAATCACAGTGACATATATTCACACAGTATAAGGGAATATTCCACAGCATACCCTAGTCTTCCAGCCTGAACTCTAGAATCAGCTTGAGTTTAAAACCCAAACTCTATGTTGCTAAATCTTGTCTCTCAGTTCTTTTAGAAAAGACTCATACGTATTCATGCATCTATGAATGTATATTTAGATTGTGAGGATTAAATAAATTAATGCATTCAGTAGTATGTGGCATATAACCTTAGTAACATTACATCTCAATACTGTGGATTATATCTCAATACTGTGGAACTTCTTGTTACTTTGTTTAGGTTTGAAAACCAGTAAGTGAAATTTAGACACACTCACACTGCTCTTGAAAGCCCTTAGGAAATTACTTTATTAAAGACCCATAGCTCATCTCTGTGACTAGCATTTGCTTTCCCTTAGAGCAGTGGAAAATGCTGATGTTTCTCTGACTGAATTCTGGGCAGCAAGTTGTTTCAAAACCACTGGCCTTATGGTGAGAGGCCCTCAGGAATGGAGATTGGGAGAGTCACCTAGAGAAAAGGGGACAGGGCAGCACATAGATGGGGAGGTTGCAAGTACTGAAATCTAACCTAAATGATGGTTGCATTCCTCTTTTTTTCAACAACTCTTCCCTCTGTCTTTCTTTGTTGAGACAGGATCATTGAATTCACACAATTAAATGTGAAGTGATCACTCTTTACTAATATCTTGAGGAACAATTCTTAATTATCATTTGGGAAAGAGAAGTGAAATTAAGTCAAATTCATTAAGTAAAATGGTGCTTCTCTCCTGGGGTAAGTAGAATTATTTATTACCACTGTGTCATTTGGAATGATAGCAATATTAAAATTCCTGTACTTCTCTGAATGTAACCAGGATTGTATTACTCTCATTGCCTCTCAGACTGACAGTGTGATCCCAAACCCTCATCATGGCGCATTCAGATTCCCACAGCCTCATGATGGGTCTCTCAGCCTCTACTTCCAATTTGCCTACTCATTACTGCACTATACATTTCCAGTTCTATTAGTTTTGATTTATATATCTTGGATGTTCTTGTCCACACGTATTTGAGATGGTTGCCTTCCCAGTAAGCTGCACAGGGTTGCCAATGCAGTGTTTCCTTCTGCCTCTATTAATTTCTACTACTCTAAAGCACACTGTCTTAATCTATTTGGGCTCGTGTGCCAAAATACCATCAATCAAATATTTTTTAAAAAACAGAAATTTCCTACAGTTCTGAAGGCTAAGTCCAAGATCACAGTGCTAACAGACATGAAGTCTGGTGAGGGCTCATTGCCTCATGAATGATGCATTCTAGCTGTGTCCTCACATGTTGGGTGCCATGAATGATGATTCTATGTCCTCACGTGTTGGGTGCTTCAGGCAGTCCTCTGTCTTTTCGTTTTGTTTTTGAAGCGCGTCAATGTTGTTCATGAGACTCCACCATGGGCGAGTCACATGCAAAAGTCCCTACCTCTAAATGCTTTTGCATTGAAAACAGGTTTCAAAACGTGAATTTGGGGGGGGGGGACATAAGCATTAAGAGCATAGTATATACTTATCTGATATTGCTGTTTCTCAACTTATAATGGGGCTACTTCCTAATAAACCATAAGTTAAAAATATCAAAGAGAAAAAATGCACTCATTATACCAAATCTACTGACGATCATTGCTTGGTCTAACATTCTTTAAGGACATCAGAAAATATGCACATTAGCCTACATTTGGGTAAAACCATCAGTCACAAAGCCTGCTCTATGATTGCTTACTTAATGTAATGTAATTTGTTGAATGCTTGTGCCTAAAGAATGGGGTGTCACGTCCACACTGGAGCACTGGCCATCTCACAGTTACGTAACTGACTGGAGGCTGAACCACTGCGGTTCTAGGTATCTCTCAGGAGAGCATTTTCTCACACACAACCATCCCCAGAAAAAGTCAAAATCCAAAGCATTAATCCAAATTAATTTCTAAGAATATGTACTATTTTCATGCTATCATGTCAAAAAATAAAAAAGCCATATTATCAAAAATTAAGCTCTTTCTGTATTAATAGTCATTTCAGCATGACCATCTGCTTTCAACTTACCTGTGTTGTTGAGTTTGGCACGAATTTTTTTATACAGAGCCTAGATAAGTCATTTTAAAAATTAACTCTAACATTCTCAAGTTTTTTTTATTGCTAAATTTAGGTCATTTAAACCTAATGTAATTACTAATATTTTATAACACCATCTTATCATTTGCTTCCTGTCACACTTTTTAAGTTACACAATTCCTAGGAGGCTTGCTTTTAAAATTATTATTTCTCTGCTCAGCTTTTGCTATTATTTTATATTTCAAAACAAATTGTTTTTTTTGTAACTGTTTATTGAATCATTTTTATGTTGGTTGCTTTAAAACTCTGGTCAGACAGTTCCAGCATTTGATTCATTTTTGAAACGATCAATTTTTTTTCAAGTAAATTATTTTATCATATGTAAATTACAATTTTCATAGTTCTTGGTATGGTGGGTTATTTTTTACTCTGTTCTGAATATTTGGTATTATGTTGGGGTAAGACTCAGTTCCTTTTAATGTTTTCCTTTCAGCATGTAGTTAACCTGTTTAGTGTCAGCATACAGGCCCTGGTCCACTTCCAGAGGTGGTCATTTCAGTGGAAATCTGTTTACCAAGGATTTGCTCTGGCTTGGTTTATATTGTGCCATAGGGGATCCCACTGGTGTTCAACTTGAAGCAAAAGTCACACAGACTATTCTGCCTTGTACCTCTAAGCAAGAAAGAAGTATGCAAAGCGGAGATGAAGATTCTTTCTAGTCCTATGCTTATGTTGATGGCATCTTCACTAGGGATGAGAAGGAGCACACTCCCTGGGCGGGGGCCATTTCAAACAACATGATCCTTCTTGTGACATCTTCAGACCTGTGATGTCTCTGGATGACTGAGGGAACAAAGGGAGTTTCCATGCTGCAAGTAATTATTGTGACATTGTCTCTCTTGCTGCTTTTCCTAGGGCTCAGGAGTCTCTGGGTGGGGGAGGGGGATCCCCAGGCTTGATGAGGAAGGAGAATACCTTATTTGTTGCTGAAGGTGTCCCCACGTTAAGCTGCTGTACCAACTATTCCCTCTTCTGAGAACTTTTCCCAAATACATAACTTGACAAATTCTTGTCTTTCTTCCTTTCTTTGCTTATATATCATCTCCTTGGTGTAGTCCCGTCTACTTGGTTGCCCATCACATAGGAATGAGATTAAAAAAGGAAGCCCAATTGCTTGGTTTACTTTGATAAAGAAGAATTATATCTCCCAATGGCAACAAAGAGCAGACCGTTGTATTACTCTTACATCAAGTTCCGGAGAAAAGAGTTTCCAGGATTACAGAATGTAAGAAGCCTGGCTTTCATCTGTAGACATAAGATCATTCCAGTGCGACTGACTGTTGATTGGCAAGTGCACAGTTAAGGTGGCTTTTGGAAGGCATTCCTTCATGACTGACTAATTGGAGAAGGCAGAAGCTGATGCCAATTGGTTGGCTTACAAAAAGTGTTCACTGAAGTGAATTATCTTGATTCATCAAAAGTTTTTTGTTCCCAGACCTACACCAGAGAACAGCCAATATTTTCTCAGCAATATAAAAGACCTTTTCTCAGCCCTGACTTTCAGTTCTCCTTTATCCTGTTATACCCCTTTATTGTAATTATTACCCTTGAATGGAACACATGTTTACTTAGTATGCTTAGAATTTACTGTCTATCTTTCTGTACTAAATATAAATGTCACGAGGCAGGCATTATTTATGTTAGTTGCTTGTGTCTTGATTTTCAAGAACAGTGCCTGCTCACAGGGAGTACATGACAAGTACATGAGAAATGACTGCTTGGATATTGCCGTCTCGAGCAGGAACAGAATAAGCCGGTTACTTTTACTTCTGTACTTTTCTCTTCCTTGAACGTGTGTCCTATCAGTAAATGTGTCTTTTACTCTGCTCTCTTAGTATTACATGAAGGTGTTTGGTTCAATGTTTTTAATTTTCATGGCTATATGCTTTTTAAAATCCGAATTTGTCTTTTGACAGTAAGTCTGTAGTTTCACTGATTTTGGAATACCATGGCAAAATGCGCGGCATCACTTCCTCTATTTTTATTGTTGAAGGGATTTCAGCTAATAATGGGCAGGAGGAGTCATCGTCAGTTTCTTAGCATAAGTTATGCCATCAATAACAAATAAGCTCAAACTAAAAGACAAAGAGAAAGCATTTGACCCTGCCAATAGAATAGAAATGCAGGTACTTTACAGGCATCATTTGGGTTAGGATGCAGCTGTCATGAATTTGTCTGCTGCAGAGAGCCGCCATGGACTCAGTGTTAAGCCAAGGAATTTCTTCAGCTGTTGTGTAACAAGCTCTTCTAAATGTTTGTTGTTGTCTTTGTTACAATCAAAAGAATTCTTAAAAGAGCAGAGGAGAAAGGAAGAAAATGAAGAATTGAGGCAAACAGCGTTCTAGGGAAGGGGGAGGATGGGAACATTAGTGTAGCATCCAGAGCCATAGCTGAGCTTCCCTTTCTCTCTCTCCAGCCACACAGTCATGTGGTCCTTCAGTTAATCACTGTTTTAATGTAAGTCTTCCACTCTAGCCCGGATGCTTCAGAACGTGAAGAGCCCTGTCCAATTCCTTTCTGCTCTTTCCTCAACACTGGCAATGTGTTTAACACAGGAAAGAACTTGATAAATAATTGATGTGTGGATTGGTTTTATGAATGAATAAATAAACCCACGAAAACTGGGCTCTTTTTAGAATATTGCCTCAGCAGAGGGGCTCTCTATTCTTGTTTTCTTTATGGATTTATTTCTATACTAAGAATTCCTTCTACTTCTATGCCCAAGGCTGCAAAGATTTTTTTGGAAATTCCCAAATAGCAGCTGCCTTGATCAGAACCAATTAGACCATGGACGCATCTCCTGTCTTCTGTCTTACTAATATTAATGGAAAACAAAAGAAATGAAAAAAAAAATCCCAGCATGCTCATTTTATCTTATGTGAACTTACAGTTGCCCAAGCAAATGTGATACATCTGCTATTTTCTCAGAGAAAGCAATGACTTTAGGTCTCTGGTGTTGGGGATTTTTTTTTTTTTAACTTGTTTCCACTCATTCGTTTTGAGATCTGAGGGAAAAAACACTTTTCTTTTGGTCCCTGAGGTAATTGTCATCTAAGAGGTCTGAGAGCTGTTTCACTCAGTTCTTGGTTGGTAAGAGGCAGAGATCTGTGAAGGGGCCTTCTAGTTTCAGAATGTTTGGTCACACTAGAAAAACTGCCAGCAGTTGTCCCAGCATGTAAACTGCTGCTGTTTTGTCCAAATAGTCTTTTCTGATGCATAAGCCTTTTAATATAACATCTTTAAAATTTGATTCAGGAGTCGGGAAGATGGCTTAGTGGATAACGCCCTTACTGAACAAGTGTCAAGAACAGATTAAGATCACTAGCACTGACACAAGAGTCAGGCATGCATCCGTAGCCCTGGCAACAGGCAAGTAGATGTGGGCAGATGCTGGGGCCTTAATGGCTAGCCAGTCCAGCTGAAAGAATGAGTTCCAGGTTCAGTGGGAGACTCTGTCTCAAAACATAAGGTGGGGAGTAACAGAAGAAGACAATATTGACATCTGGTCTCCATGTGTGCATTCATAAGTGTGTGCACCTATATACATGGACATGTGTATCCACACACATGTGTACAACACACAGAGTCCACAAATACCCACACACCACACTAATACACAAAAGAGGAAACAAAAACTTGGGTTCAATCAACTTCTGCAACAGCAACAGTACTGAATGGGTGTTGTGAACACTTGGTTGAAATTATTTAAAGCCTACAGATACAATAGTATTGATCACATATCAGGAAATAGGAAAAATATTGTAGTATATTCTATCAATTCTGGGTAAATATAAAAATAGTAAATGGATGAAATTAAGGAAGAGGATAGAGAAATTGAGGGCAGAAATGGAGACACAACTTTATGTGAAAGAAAAAAGGATAATGTAAACTATTATGAAAAGGGGGGAAAAATGAACAGATTTTTTAAATCCAATTTTTTTGAACAAAGCAATTACATTTTATCATTTTTATCTTGTATCACAACATCATAACATCCCCCTTTTATTACTCAAAACCCTAATTTTATTATTCTTTGTAATACTTCTTACCTGTGGGGTGTTATTGATTAGCTTATTTTCAGTTACTCTACTAAATTTTGAAGGTCGCCACTGAAGAGATCTCACATTGGGTAGCATTTGATCTAAGGTTTTCAGATTAGGATGTCCAAATGGTAGGTCTAGGCAGCTATTGCTGAATCTCTTTGCTAGTTTTTTTTCGTTGCTGTGATAAAATACCCTGTCAAAAAAACAGTTTAGGGAAGAACTTACTCAAGGCGTATAATTCCAGTTACCATCTATCAGTATGGGGAATTGAAGGCAGAAACTTTGAATAGCCAGTCACATCACATCCATGGCCAAGAACCTCTGTGAGAAGCAGAGGCCACAGCCATGTGCATGCTTCTCTTTGACCCTGGGTTACTTGGTTCAGTCATACTTTCTGTCACTCCCTTCAAGATTTCTGATGTTATCCCAATTTCCTTTCTCCAGAATAGAGCCTATTCTTTGTTGTCCTGACTCTTGTCGTTCATGGAATCACATGGGGGTATCTTTTTATTTATTTATTTATTTATTTATTTATTTATTATTTTTGCTGAAAATAGATATTTTTCATATAATACATTCAAATTATGGTTTCCCCTCCCCCAGCTTCTCCCAGATCCACTTCATCTCCACACCCGCCAGAGTCCACACCCTTTCTTGCTCTCTTTCACTAGAGAACAATCATATAAAAATAAAATAAAAACGACAAACAGGAATAGGACAAACAAACAAACAGAGCCAAAGTAAAAACACAAGAAACAGACACAAAATCAGAAGCCATAACATAAAAACAAAACACCTGTGATGTGTGTGCACGTGAGAAAGAGGGGTGCAGGGAAGCCCAGACAAAGCATTATGAGTCTAAAAAAAAAAAACAAAAACAAAAAACAAAAATAATAAAAAAAAAATCCTCCAAAAGTGCCATTGAGAACTTTTGTGCTAGCAATCTACTGCTCAGCATGGGGCTGCCCTTAAGAGTTGTTTTCTTTTTTTTTTTTTTAACTAGTAAGACTCCCTTGGAGAAAACTAATTTTCCCTCTGTGAGTGGTCATCAATTCATGATCCTTTCTAGGTTAGGGATGGAAGCTTGTGTCCACTTCCTCTCACAGTGCGGGGTCTCCATCTGGGTTAAAGCTGTGCAGGCTCTGTGCATGCCATCACCGTCTCTGTGAGTTCATATGTGCATCGGTCCTGTTGGGTCTAAAAAGCCTTGTTTCCTTGGTGTATTCCACCCCTATTGTGGTGGCTTCGATGCAAATGACTCCCATAGGTCAATAGGGAGTGGCTCTATTAGGACTCATGGCCTTATTGGAGTAGGTGTGGCCTAGTTGGGGGAAGCTTGTCACTCGGGGTAGGCTTTGAGATTTCAGAAGCCAGGCCCAGTGTAATTTTCTCTTCCTGCTGCCTGAGGATCTGGAAGTAGAACTCTCAGCTCCTTCTCCAATACCATGTCTGACTGCCTAGCACCATGTCCCACCATGATGATAATGGATGAAATCTCTGAACTGTACACTACTCAATTAAATGTTTTCTTTTATAAATGTTGCCCTAGTCATGGTGTCTCTTCACAGCCATAGAAACCCTAACTAAGACAGAAGTTGGTACCAGGAACTGGGATATTACTGTGATAGGCCTGCCCATGGGTTTTGTTTGAAGGAATACGGACTTTGGTACTTTGGATTATAAAAGCCGCTGAATGCTTTAAGTGGGCTTTAATAGGCCATACTAGTAGGAGCATGAAAGGCAGTGTTGCAGAGGGTGATTTGAACTGTGGAGCAGAAGGGGCTGGCTCAAAGGTTTCGTTGGAGAAGAATATTAGTCGGTGGCCTAGAGATCATCCTTGTGGTATTTTGGCAAAGAATGCAAACTGCTTTCTGCTGTTTCCGAAAAGATCCGCCTGAGGCTAAATTGAAGAGTTATGGATTAACAGCTTTGGTAGAGGAGATTTCCAGACAGCTTAGTATTGACTGTGTTGCTTGGTTACTAGTGGATTTATGAAGATTTATCCTGAAAAGGAGCAAGCTGAGCAAGGAAAAATACAAAATGTACAGCTTGAGGACAAAAGAAGCACCAGGAAGTGTAAACAAATGAAAGAAAAACCTAATGCTAAGTGGAATAAATGGAGTGGTGACCTCAGAAAAAGCTCCCACCCAGCTAAGCTTCAAATTTGTGTAAATGAATTAAAGAACAGCTCAGGGCCTGGTGTGGTAGTACACACCTTTAATCCTAGCACTCAGAGGTCAGAGTCTGGTGGATCTCTAAGTTCAAGGCCAGCCTGGTCTACAAAGTGAGTTCCAGGACAGCAAAGCATGGGCAGTGAAGGAAAGCATCAAAAACAGAAAGCTGGTGAAGATGTAACTGAATTAGGGGACCATGTTCCAGCCCCAGCAAACCAGAACTTGGCAGCTTTGGCCATGTAGATCTGGCTTTAGAGTCAAGGATACAAGAAAGGGGTTACAGAATCCCCTTCCATGGCTAAGGAAAGTCACTGAGGGATGTGTCCGGGATGTCCCTGCATGGAGGGTTAGAGAGGACTTTGTGTGAAATTGTGAAGGTGAAGCCTGGATTACCTTGGAGACCCCAAAATGCTGGAGATGCCGGAACCATGGGATACTACTGCAGGCCGCAAGGATATATTATAGAGATTCAGCTGTATACTCAAGCTATACTTTGACTAGCCGAGGGTCTGTCCAAAGGCAAGCCATTTATCATGGAATATTTGGTGTTATACAGTTTTTAATATTTCAGCTATCTTCTGCTATGAAATTCTTGTGTGCCCAAATACTTCCAAACCATTTGGCAAACAGCTAAGCTTCTCAGACACTGTTCCACTAGGTACTAACTCCCCAACTGAGCCTAGGAGACTAAAGGCCACTAGATGCATAACTTTGTTTATTGTGCAAATCAAGTTCAGATCTTCCACAGATTTCTTGGAATAAAGAGGTTTCCTCTCACCAGGTGCTTTAAGCTGTGATGCAGATTGACTAGCTGCTGTGGGATGTTCTGTATGGCAAATGTGTTGCTAATAAAGCACTGATTGGCCAGTGGCTAGGCAGGAAGTATAGGCGGGGCTAACAGAGAGAATTAAAAGAGCAGGAAGGCAGAAGGAGTCACTGCCTGCCTGCCAGCCAGCAACCGCCAGGACAAGCAGCATGTAAAGATGCCGGTAAGCCACGAGCCATGTGGCAAGGTATAGATTTATGGAAATGGATAACTTAAGATATAAGGACAGTTAGCAAGAAGCCTGCCACGGCCATACAGTTTATAAGCAATAGAAGTCTCTGTGTTTCCTTGGTTGGGTCTGAGCGGCTGTGGGACTGGCAGGTGAAAGAGATTTATCCTGACTGTGGGTCAGGCAGGAAAACTCTAGCCACAACTAGCTACCAGTACTCCTCCCCTGCCCTGTCAGAAAACTGGTAGCAGAGAAAAACAGTGGCGGTTTTATTTTTAGTGACTCATAGATTTCTTTACCCTGTCACCTGGAAGTTTATAGCTTGAGCACATTTATGATAGACTCATAACGTTTTCACCTAGCCACAGTAAGGATAGATTCCTAGCACATAAATTCCTTCTCTGATTTATTCCAGCTCCTATCTAACTCTGCCTTTATTCTCTTCCCCTTTTTTGGGTTGCAAATGAAGATGCCAGAAAGATTCTGGTGGGGGCCTTGCAATTCTGAAGTTGTATTGTAAACCTGAAGGTGTTGACAGAACAATGGTGGCAGACGAATAAAGGAGTTGGACTAAAGAGCTCCGTGTATCTAGATTCATTCCCATGCCACTGGTAGCATCCCTTCTGGGCATCCTGGGATAGTATAATATTAAGGCTGGTCCTATAATATTATATGAAAGGATACCTGCCAAGGAAAGCTGCTAACAGGGAGTGGAACCAGCCCAAGAGGAAAAAAGTATATTACAGTCAACAAAGCTGAAAAGAGTTGGAGATCTGAAGAGCATTTTTCACGTAAGACATGGAGATGCAGAGCTTGGAGTTTGCCCAGATGGTTTTCAGTCTTGCTTTGGTCCAGTATTTCCTTATTATGTTCCTTTTCCTCCCATTTGGAATGGTCATGTATATCCTGTGTCATTATATGTGAGAAATATGTGATCTGCTTCTTGATTCTGATTTTATAGGTAATTACAGTTAAGGGACTTTGGACTTTTAAACTTAATTGAGGCTATGACAGACTATGGGGACTTTTGAAGTTGGACTGAATACATTTCTGCATTATGATAGGGCTACACGTCTATGGAGCCAGGAAGAGGAATATGGAGGGTTGAGTGAAAGTGCTCCCCCAGGGAGTGGCACTGTTAGGAGGTGTGGCCTTGTTGGAGGAAGTGTGTCACTGGGGGTGGGCTTTGAAGTTTCAGATGCTCAATCCAGGTCCAGTGTCACTTTCTCTTCCTGCTGCCTGAGGATCTGGGTGTAGAACTCTAAGGTACTCCTCCAGCACCATGTCTGCCTATCTGCTCCCTTGCTTCCCACCATGATGATAATGGACTAAACCTCTGAACTGTAAACCAGCCCAATTTAAATGGTTTCCTTTATAAGAGTTGTATGTTCATGGCTTCTCTTCACAACAATAAAAAAAAAAGCCCAAGACATTTATTGGCTCTTAAAATCTTTCTGCCTTCTCTTGTACAGAGTTGATTGAACTCCAAGGGCAGAGATTGATGGAAACATCCCATTTACTGACAGCTCAGGTAAAACTGAATGTTCCAAGGTCTCTCACTTTCTGTATGTTATCTACTTGTGAATTTCTGTATTTGTTCCCATCTATAGCAGGACAAAGATTCTCTGATAATGGCTGAGCAAGACACTGACCTGTGAGTATAACAGAATGTTATTAGGAGTCATTTTATTGCTTTGTTCCTTTATCAGAACAACAGTATTTGGTTTTCCCCTGGGTCCCTGGGCTGTCTAGTCCTAAGTTCTTGGTCAACTGAGCAGTGTAAAGCATAGGTCTATCTTGTGGAGTGGGCCTTAAATCCAGTCAGATAGTGGGGAGGGGCGGGAGGGTCTTCTAGCCTACCGTAACCCAGAAGTCACATCTTTGCTTCTGTATTCTATTGCCTGGATATCAAGAAAGAGACTTGCTGCTCATGAACAGACTCTCCAACATGATGTTTTACTGGTCAAAATTCCATTCAGTGTGTTATTATATAATCTCTTACAGCCTTGAAGAAGCAAACATCCATGCTTTGAGCTGTTTGTCTAGAAGTTTTACATTGTGAGCAGCCTCCAGCTGGTACCCAGTAAGAATTGAGGGCTTTCAGTGAGACAGCCCAGGTAAACCTGAGTAATCTTGGAAACAAATTCTCCCCTGCATCAACTCCCAGTCAAGGCAATAAATAGACTACAGCCTCATGTGATCTTGAGCAGAAGAACCCCTAAGCCATGCCTCCATGCCTGGACATCTGACCCACAGCCACCACAGGTGAGTGTGTGTGGCTTAAAATGGTCTTTTTCTTTATACTAGCAGAAAGAAAAATCAACCTTCTGAATCAGTTCTCAATGTTATAATCACACAAGCACGTACATGTGTGTGTGTGTGCGCGCACACACACACACACACACACACACACACACACACACAATCTTTTTATGTTACCCCAAAACGCAAAGTAAAGTAAGTCTTGTATGAAATCAAACCAATGACACAGAGCTCATTTCTAACTTTGACACTTACCTCAAAGAGTAGATTAACTGTAAATAGTTTCAGTGATTTTCCCTGAAAGTAAGAGAGTTTGTTTGTGCCTTTCACAAGCACACACTGCCAGTTTTCTTCTTAAATAGCTTTCAGCTTTCTTGAAGAGACCATGCTTAGCACAATGCAGATTGCCTTTCCAAATGAAAAGCATGACAAATGGTTTGATGGGGAAAAAAATCTTCTAGTTAGTAACTATTTTAAAAGAAGGACCTTGTGATATGTAAGTATGACATGATATATAGTCATAACATAATCAAACATCATCATATTTATGAAAGAAATAAAATGATCTGACATCAGTGGCATTTGAGGAGCTTTGCTTCATAACAAGTTTAATTAACTACTACGGTATCTATCTGTTGCCAAGAATCATTTTGAGATATTGGCTAAACATGAATTTTCTGGATCTCTGAGAAGAGACCTGGGGTTTTGAATATTAAATAGGAGCGCAAGTAGGTCTTACAAATAGGTACATTCGGGAGAGAGTATATGGGAAATACAACTAAAATGTTTGTTAACTGATTGACAGATACGTTAACTTGTGAGTATTAAAGTGTTTAATTGTTAAGGTTTAGGCTCAGTATTTGTGTTGGGTCTTCAGGGAAATTCAAGCAGAAGACACCTGCACAGGCACTCAGCATCAGTAAGTGGGAAAGAAGTAAACTGTGCTGAACTTACTATGTAATTGGATTAATGTAACTCCTTTCCATTGGAAAATAAGGTCTATGGGAAATAGAAGTCTTACTATTCAGAATATATAATTGAAAAACTTATTTCTAGTATTTTTAGTAAACATGTCCCAACTTTCCTGAGAGCAGAGTCAACAACGTAGACGTGGGGCCTCTCTGACTGTTGAAAGAGGCCAAATTGAATAGACAAGAGTGAAAGGAAACACCCAATAGCTGCCCAGTTTAAAAAAATATTGTATTAAATATTTGAAAATTTTATGAAATATGTTTTTTATCATATTCACCTCCTTACTTCTTCCCTAACCCCCCCCCACTTTTCTAGCCCCCAACTTCATGTTCCTTTTATTTTTTCTTAGTAACTACCAGAGTCTAATTTGTGCTGACTATATACTGGGGGTGAGGACATCTGCGGGAGCATGGTCAACCTACCAGAGGGCACACACTTAAATAAAACTCTTCCAGAAGCTATCAATAGCCCATAGTTATGAGTAGGGATGTGTGAACTCATTCCTCCTCCATGTTGGAATGATGAATGGCTTGAACTTCTGAAGGTCTTATGCAGGCAACCAAAGCTTCTGAGAGTTCACCAGTCCAGGAGTTCCATCATGTTCAGAAGATACAGTCTCACTCCAGTGCTTCCCAAACTCTGTCTCTTATCATCTTTCTGTTCCCTCTTCTGGAAGGCCCCTGACCTTGGGAGTAGAGTAGGGTGGTATAGATGTCCCATTTGTGGTTGAGCACTCAAATGATACTTGGTCTCTGCAGTTTGACCAGTTGTGAGTTTCTAGTTAACTAGCATCCAATGCATAAAAAAATACTTCTCTGATGAGGTCTGAGAGCTGCACTAGTCTCTGAGTACAGAGATATGAATTTATATAACAGCTTGATACTATGTCCATTTAGCAGAATAACCATGTTAGGTTCTCTCCTGGGGACTGTGAATTCCTCAACCATGGGGTTTGGGGAATAACTACAGTACTCAGCATGTGTTTCCTCCTGTGGAGTGGGCCTCAAATCCAATCAGAAAGCAGTTGATTACTTCCATAACACACATACCATTATTTCTCCCACTGTCATAACTTGCCATGCCTGTCAATTTATAGTCCATGGTGTTCACAAGAAGGTAAGATGTCCATAATTCCCCCAACTCCCCCAAATCCTACATAGTATCTTCTAGTGCCATAAAGCTGGCCAGCAGGAAGGAAGCTTTCTGGTCAGTGTCAACCTGATTTCTCCATGTCCCATGACCAGTATGTGTGCTATGTCAACAGCAATAAGGTCTTATTATCAAGTCGGGGTGGGCAATTGAGAGCAATGGCAATAGCTTTTATTGCTTTGGGGCCTCTGGGATAGCACTGATCAACAATGCCAGAGGAGTTATCCCACACCTGCACTGTGTTGCTCAATTTCCAATAAGCTTTCACAATCAGAGCTCACTCCTCTGTGAATCAACTGAGTGGTCTAAATGAAAGATTTGAGACTTTTCATTTTAAACTGTCTCCCTAGGCAATGTGGTTAGCACAGAGGTCTTGCCAATTTCTACGTACTGGTTGCAAATGAATCAGAAACATGTGGGCTATATGTATTCATATGTCAAAATAGGGGAAAGGTACTTGGAAAATATTGTAAATGCCAATGTTTAAATGTTTTAAAAATAGTCTGTGGTGTTTTCATAAAACAAAACATTTCTATTCTGTCAGCATTCAAATTTCAATGTATTTATATAATGCTTATTTAGCCTTAAGCTCAAGTTAACAGGAAGGATCATCTTGCAGATAACCACTATTTTTGCTAACTCATGAACACAGACTTGGCTGGTCTATCACTCTGAGTCACATACCTTCAATACTCACTCTTTTATGAAAGTTATTTTTCTAAATTATAAGAATTCCATAAGAGCAAATGACACAAAATTCAATATATATCCATTTCCACACCTTCACATTAGTTCAGAGATCTTTAATCAATAGAAATCACATATAGCTGGGTCTTGAGGTAGATCAATCCCCAATTTTCTGAGAAACCACCATACTGATTTCCATGGAGGTTGTACAAGTTTGCATTCCCACCAACAGTGGAGGATTGTTCCCTTTGCTCCACATCCTCTCCAACATAGACTGTCATTAGTGTTTTTGATCATAATCTTTCTGACAGGTGAAAGGTGGTATCTTAGAGTTGTTTGGATTTGCATTTCTCTGATGATTACGGATGTTGACTCTTGGGCATATACCCAAGGAATGCTCAATCATACCACAAAGATACATGCTCAACTATGTTCATAGCAGCACTATTCGTAATAGTCAGAACCTGGAAACAACCTAGATGCCTGTCAACTGAAGAATGGATTAAGAAAATGTGGTACACAATGGAGTACTACTCAGCAGAGAAAAACAATGACAGCTTGAAATTTGCAGGCAAATGGATGGAACTAGAAAATATTCTGAATGAGGTAACCCAAACCCAGAAGGATAAACATTGTATGTTCTCACTCAGAAGTGGATACTAGATATAAAGCAAAGAACAATCAGACTGCAACCCACAGATCCAGGGAGGCTATATAGCAGGGGGGACCCTAGGATGACTGTAGCTTATAATAAGTTCTGGTTTTACTCAATCACTGGACAAGCCTCAGTGAAACATTTCACTATTAGGATAAGAATTTATACTGTATCAAGCTGATAATAGAAAAATAAATAAGTAAAAACAATGAAAAAAAGAAATCACGTATAGAACTATGCACATAGTCTCAAAAGTATTGTTTCTCACAAGTTAATAATGCTGAAATATCAATCAAAATTTAGTTGAGTAGAAACTATGTATAAAGAGGATTAGTATTTTATATGATACATATCAGACTCAAATTTCTGTCTTTAATTTTCAATTTACATTCTTCTTATATCTTTTCCTGACAATTTCTTGAACAACAGTACATTGTTCTAAATTATAAAGGATTTTTGTCTGCATAATACACACTTCTTTTATTTTAAAAATTCCATACATGTGTACAATGTGTCTTGACCATATTTATCACAACTTGATTCCCTCTTTCCAATGCCTCCTGTCTCCAAACCCATCTCCCTCCCAAATTCATGTCTTCCTTTTGAAAACAACTCACATAGTCCAGTTCTTTCTATCCATAAGTGAAAGGGTGTGCAGTCATCTACTGGGACACCTTCCAAAGAAAGGTGATTCTTCCTCATTTCCCATCCACAGAGTAATAACAGTCAAGTTTTTGTTAATATGTACTTTTACAAAATTAAATGGATGCAAAACAATTTAGAGACGTTGAATATTTAATAATCTGACAAAGACACTTAAGAAAGTAAAGGACAGATCCATCTAATGTGGCTTTTAAATGAGTATGATAAAAATGGCATGGAATCAATATAAAGTCTTATGCACTACAGAGCTCAGGACTAGTTTTTTAATATGCAGCTGCCATTCACAGTTCTTCAGAATGTCCCAAAACTGCTAACCTAGACTTGAAGGAGTATCAAAGAATAGTTAAAATGCAGAGATTCTATCGGCTATAGCCTTCTGCTTTTTCAGATACCCGTGAAATCACCCTGGAACGTCGTGCAGAATGGCCGCTTCACACCAAGGCTCAAGCCCCCATTCTTTCCTTCCTTCTCCTTTGCATTTTGACTCTTGTAACTCTGACATTTACTTCATTATGTGTTCGGGCCAACCTCTGAGGCATCAGTGAAGGTCTATCTTAGAGAGGTTATTTTTAAAGAAGGTGTATAACATAAAAGCCATTGCACATGACTCTACAGGTCTAATTCACATGGGCAAGACAGTCCGCCGAAGACAGACCAGCTTATATTTTTGTTGTACCATCTCTAGTAAAAATAAAGTTCAAAACGAAGAAAAATTTTACAGGTAGTGTTATCATTGTTTTATTAGATACAATAAAAATAATTCATCCAAAAAACCGAAGTCAGTTCAGGAAAGTAAATGTCAACACAAGCTGATCAGTACGCCATGAAGAAGAGGACTGGTGGAACTTTAAAGATCACAGAAATCTTCTGGAGCTTCTGCCTTGAGTAAGGCCACTTAGTCATGTAGAGCAAGCCTCCAGGTGACACTAATGCTGTTGGTCCCCAGACTACCCCATTAAGTAGCTGTTCTGTTGACGTATGTAGAAGAATCATCCAATTATTCCTAAATCTTAATGCCCTGCTGTTGAAGACTAAAGCGACAATATTGATGACTAAAATGACAACTCCCAAGCCCCAGAAGCCCGCAGTAGGCATCTTCTAACCAGTATTTTCATTCTTTGATTGTTATTGAGTGAACGAGTGCTGTCTGTTCTGTGTTTTCAAACAAGTATTACTTTCTTGTTCACACAAACAACAAGCCACATCAAGAGTGTTCTTCGGAAACAGAAGCCCATGTGACAGAGTTGTACAGTGGAGTGGTTTATAAGCATCAGTGATTGTAACTGACAAGGAAGGCAAAGAAAGAAGCCTGGAAAGCATGGAAGACTTTATGAGATGCTCACATAAAGGAGATTTATATGTATATTCAATAGGTGATAATTCTTATGATTATGTTCTGCAATGAAGCAACAATAAAATTCAGCAAAACCAGTATTCTGGTTGACTTGCTAAGGCAGCCACACAGTATAACAAAGGAGAAGACAAAAGCGGTATGTATTGATCAAGCATGTTAGTGGAAGCTGCTAGTTACATGTCAGTTTAGGCAGAAGAGTTTAGCCACCCTCAAAGCTCCCAAACCACTCTTGCAGACCTATTGCAAATTCCGAGTCAGCCAGAATCCCCAACTACTACAGGATTTTGCTGACTCAGATTTTTTTTAAAAATGTAATTCTAAAGCCACTTTAATAAAAACTTTTAAACTGGAAACATCCCAATAGATTGAAAAAGAATAACAACAGAAAGACTCAAGAAACAACAAAAATAAAAGAATAGAAGACTTGATGTAGAACAGATATTAAATGCATGGTGTCATATGAACTCTAGCAAAGAAAATTCATTTTGACAGTTCACAAAGTTAGATTGATTAGAGAAGTTCTGGAACATAGCCAAGGTCCTTGAAAACCATGGGAAATAATTTCAAAGGAAAAGGGAAACTGGGATACATTTCCCCTCTGTATTGAAAAATATTATAGTAAGACAACAGACCAGAGTTTCTGGAGAGCTGCCATGTAGTTCATGGAAGACAAAACAGCACACAATACATGTGATTCAAACAAATACCAGATCAGCTAATGTCCCATTGGCAATGTCAAGCAATTGGAATTACCCAAGAAATATCAATACAAAATCATTTCTCAGTTTGCCCTTTCCTTTTGTGTATAAATGAGTGGTGAATTGTCTTTGTAACATCTAACCAATAAGCCTACCCTTTCCTCCTTTCTTCCTTCCCTGCCATAGACGTTAGGGACTAAAACAAAACAGATGACTTCTGTGACTCACGTGGATGCTCATGGCCCTAAAAACAGTAAGACAAATTACTACATAGAAATACATTTGCTTAGTCCTGATTTAGTGACTAAAGAGCTACTTTATCATGAGTTGTCTCAAGTTTTAAGAGCTAGTCATGCAAGCAGTTTCTCCAAATATACCTCAGAAGCCCCTCTAGAGTTGTGACTCGGTGAGGTTGAGATAAGGTCCCTTGGTCTGCACATAATCTGTGCCTCGGGTATCCCTCAAGTAGCTGGCTCCCAGGCAACACTGGGGGAAATGACATTCTATCTGCACCACCCTCCTCTCCCCTCTGTGCCTCGCGAAGACCAAGTCTCTGGTGTAAGCATGCAAGGAATGAACACAGGGGCCTGTCTTTCTGGACCTCTACCTCTCCCTTTCTGGCTTTAGTACAGAAGGATTAGCCTTACCCTTCTGTCCATAGCAGGTGTTGAAAACAAAGAATTTACCTTCCTTTATATAGATCTCCATGTTTTATGAATGCTAATATGTTGTATTTCAGTGTTCCTTGCTGACTGTTTATAGTTTATTATCTACTTGATGCTAAGTCAATAGTTAAAGGCATCAGGAGACTTCACAAAACAGCTGGATAACGAACAGTCACATGCTTTCAACTTGCTCTTTGGTATTAGTCATCACACAGAGAGGGGTGGAGGGCAGGCTGTGCCCTGCAGGCAGACAGATTCTCCCTCATGGCTTCCCCTTCCAGGTCACAGTGGTCAGGCCATGAGAAGTCTGGGAGATTCAAGTTTCCTAAGTACTCCAATTCTGGTCATGAATGAATTCATGAACTTTCTTTCTTTCTTTCTTTCTTTTTTTTTTTTTTAAAGATTTATTTATTTATTACGTATACAGTGTTCTGCTTGCATGTATCCCTGCAGGTCAGAAGAGGGAGCCAGATCTCATTACAGATGGTTGTGAGCCATATGGGTGCTGGGAATTGAACTCAGGACCTCTGGAAGAACAGCCAGTCTTCTTAACCTTTGAGCCATCTCTCCAGCCCATGAACTTTCTTAAAAGAAGCTTGTTCATCAGTATAACCAGGAGCAGCCTTGAACAAACTCAGGTGGTAGGGAAGGTTGGCATCCCCAGAATGCATAGAACCTATGCAAGAGAGGTCACTGCAAGTAGAACACAAGCAGTTCTGGTAATGTCATGGGAGGCCAGGAGCACTGGAGAGGTAGCTAGCCGTGGTCTTGCCAGAGACTGAGGAGTGTAGCCTGGTATCCAATCATGGTTATTACAGAACATGAGGTCACTGAAGCTGCTTGAAGAAGAGACAATGTGAAGTCATCCTGGGACCAATAGCTGCACTTGTACATGAGGACGAATACTAACTTGTACAGTACAGAGGTAGTTCCCTGTTTTCCCCTGGGGTTACATTCCTAGACTCTCAATAGCTATGTGAAATCATAGGTTGTATACATTTTATATGACTGCTTTGTCCTATACTTACATATCCATGATATAATATAATTTATAAATTACATTTGTCTTTCTGAGTCTGGGTTACCTCACTCAGGATGATTTTTTTCTAGATCCATCCATTTGCCTGCAAACCTCATGATGTCATTGTTTTTCTCTGCTGAGTAGTACTCCATTATGTATATG
>CABHPP010095049.1:0-17193 GCA_902168425.1 Peromyscus attwateri
TGGAACTGGAGTTACAGACAGTTGTGAGCTGCCATGTGGGTGCTGGGAATTGAACCTGGGTCCTCTGGAAGAGCAGAAAGTGCTCTTAACCACTGAGCCATTTCTCCAGTCTCTGGTTTAGCAGTTTTGCTGATGGCAATTTGTCAAAAAACCTGCTTGCCTTAGTAATTTGGTTGAGTCCAATACAAACTCTCTCTCTCTTTTTTTTTTCTCCTGAGACAGTGTTTCTCTGTGTAGCCTTGGCTGTCCTGGAATTCACTCTGTGGACCAGGCTGGCCTCAAAATCACAGAGATCCACTTGCCTCTGCCTCTTGAGTGCTGGAATTAAAGGTGTGCACCACCACTGTCTGGCTTCCAATACAAACTCTTTATTCCTATAATAATTACTAATATTAACTCATATCACAAACATGTACTGAATATATCTATATATAATGTATCTATCTATCTATCTATCTATCTATCTATCTATCTATATCTCTCTATATATATGTATATGTATATATTCAAGAGGCTTCAGAAGTAGGCCCAGAAAGAGTCTGTATTGGGAAGATAATTAAACCAGACCAGAGCTGGGAGGGAGCTACTGGAGTCAGGTTTGATTGTAAAACTGCAGAATTGAACTGCAAGGTGAAAAGCTAAAGCAGATGGAAGCAGAAAACAGGCTGGGTGCAGGAAATGGGTCAGGTCCGGACAGGGCAACAGGCGGACTAGCAAGTAGTCAAGTAGGCTGAATAAACAGCTGGGGACCAAGCCAAGTTCTCAGTCCTTGATCTATACACCAGGGATCAAATGGGTTGGTGTGGAGCAGTTTGTCTCAGTTAGGGTTCTTCTATTGCTGTAAAGAGACACCATGACCACAAAACTCATATAAAGGAAAACGTTTAATTGGGGCTGCCTTACAGGGTCAGAGGTTTAGTCTATGATTGTCATGGCGGGGAGCATGGTGATGTACATGGAGAAGGAGCTGAGAGTCCTACATCCGGATCAGCAGGCAGCAGGAAGTGAAATGAGGCACACTTCCTCTAACAAAGCCACACCTACACCAACAAAGTCACACCTCCTAATAGTGTCACTCCCTGTGGACCTATTCGGGCCCTTTTTATTCAAACCACCCCATCATTCCATCACAACTTTAGGTGTCTATCACTTTATGGGGTCTAGGAAAGGGAGTTACACCCTTTGCTGTTGAGGCACAAAGATCACTAGGAAGACCAGGAATGTTAAACACACAGAGCCTCTTCTTAATAGAGGAGATATAACACCTTTTTTTCCCACCCAGAAAGCTGAGAGTGGACTTTGTTAAGGACCTGGTGACTGTTTTGCTATCTGTGGAGGTAGACCTTAGCCACTTTTGCTACAGAGGCAGACCTCACCCAAATTAGCCAGAATGGTCATTCCAGACTCTTCTCTCCTTAGACTGTTACCCATCCTTAGGGGAGACGTCACATGCACTACGCCCTGCTGACCTCTATGCTGTAGGTCAGAGACCACATTAGACTCTAGGCCTTTTAGCTACAGAATCCACCCTCATGGTCACCTGTACTGTGTAAGAGTTTCTATGCAGTCACACCTTAAGCTTTATGGAATTGGACTGATTGCTGCCTGGAAACCTTTTCCCAGCTTGTACTGTGTTTTAAAGATGCTGAAAATGAACTGCCTGGCGTTAGACTCCCTGAGGTCCGATCCAGACTGATGAAGTCAATCTGCACCGGGTTTTCTTCTCTGACACCTGCAGACCCCCCTCTCTGTTTATCTGGGACCAGCCCTCCTCCTGTTGCAGGGCTACCTGACAGGAAGTAAGGTGGGCTCATTCCAGTCAGTCTCCTCTGGGCCTGTGCAAAACCCAAAGACTCAATTACCATCATTGGAAAGCTTCCTAAAGACCTTGGGGCTTCAACTGCCCATCCTAGACAATGCAGTCCATCTAGGTAATATCTGCCATGTCTTTCCTTTGTACCATCTGCTTACTGCGATCAGGAAGACATAGCTTCCTCATGAGTTTATCAGGTGGACGTGTGGGATGTATGCTGTGCCGGAAAGACTATAGGGAAAAGAAAAAGGCCATGGCATGAGTTGGAAAAAGCACGCTAGAATATTGATGGTTACACGTCCCACTGAAGTGAACAGAGAGAGAAATCTTCGGCCGTTGACTAAGGTGAACTACAGAAACCTGAGTTTATCTCCTGTCTGAAATCTCCCTTCCCCATGAAGGACAAGAAGCAAATAAAACCCATGAGATGCCATGGACTCTGGAAATCAGGCGAGACCTGGGAGTGAGAAGAAACCAGTTAGTCACAGCCCCAGTTCACAGATTTCAGATAGTTCCCACACACCAAAGTCCTGCCGTGGCCCCAGCTCACCGCCTTCAGATGGTTCCCACACCAAAGGGACTCTGAGGCCAAATCCCAGGATAGAGGGAAGTATTGTAGAATATTGAAGATGTGTTACATTTGTTTATGCTGTGGAACATCTGTTTAATGATGCAAAGATGTGTTGCATTCTTTTATGTTGCGTTTGTTTAACTTTGTGGAGCTGTGTTACTGTGCCTGTCTAAAACACCTGATGGTCTAATAAAGAGCTGAACGGCCAATAGCAAGGCAGGAGAAAGGCTAGGAGGAGCTGGCAGGCAGAGAGACTATGTAGGAGGAGAACTCTGGGAAGCAAGATCAAGCAATGAGAAAAGGAAGAGAGGAGGATGGAAGCCGCCACCCAGCTCCCAAATAAATACACACACGGAGTTTTAGTCTTTCTTATGAATGCCTGGCCTTAGCTTGGCTTGTTTCTAGCAGCTTTTCTTAAATTATCCCATCTATCTTTTGCCTCTGGGCTTTTATCTTTCTCTATTCTATACACCTTTTTTTTTTTTTTTTAACTTCTTACTCTATGTCTGGCTGGGCAGCTGGCCCATGGAGTCCTCCTCTCCTTCTCCTTTGGCTCCCCAATCTCTCTTTTTCTCAATTTATTCTCTCTGCCTGCCAGCCCTTCCTATCCTTTCTCCTGCCTAGCCATTGGCTGTTCAGCTCTTTATTAGACCACTAGGTGTTTTAGACAGGCAAAAATAACAACAGCTCCACAGAGTTAAACAAATGCAACATAAAAGAATGCAACACATCTTTGCATCATTAAACAAAAACTGCACAGCATAAAAAATGTAACACCTCTTCAATATTATACAACACATACACATAAAATAAATCTTTAAAACAAAAGGTCCCCAACACCTTCTGTTCCCCAGATCACCACCACACCTTCAGACCTTCCTGTGCTACTGACATGGATTGGTGTTTCTGACACCTCCCAATGTCTTCCAAACTTACTTTTTTTTTTTTGTTCTTTTACAAGGGCCATCCCTGGTGGAGGCAGGAGTTTAAAGTCTGGAAGTGTTAAGCCCCCAGATGAGGGGAGAAAGATCACTGACTCAAATTATCATGGCCAGATTTAAATCAAGCCTTTTTTATTTGTATGCATAGTCTGTTTCCCCCTAAAGTGGGGTTCAAGAGACCAGCACTGGACATGGGAAGATAAGAGTTTTCATAGTTCAGGAGTAGGGGGTTTCCAAATGGGGATTTGGCAGGCAAATAGGCGGGAATACAGAAGCAGAACGTAAGCATAACAGGTTCATAGCAACCTCCTGAAGCAAAGACATGGTTGCAAGGGGGTCATAACAAGGGGGTCATAACAACCTTTTGAAAAAAAAAACGTGGTTACCATGTACTGGAACAGGCAATACAGAACCATTTGTAGTTAAGGTTACAGGTGGGGCATAGCCCAATCCTTGAGGAACAGAGATTTAATCATAAACAGGAATAAACCTAGTTTGTCTTTACTATAAGATGGCTTTCAAGCCCAAGATGGAGGCAGGCTGGTTTATCAGGACCCCATCCCAATGGGCCCAAAGGTAAAAAGATAAAGACTCTTGCAGCTTCACAGCTTGCGTCCAGAGGTCCAGCGCCTGAGCCCATCATGGTATTTCCCTGCAGGACTCCTTCGCTGCCCATTTTCTACCACTCTGCCTTGTGTGGTTTTGTTTGATATACCTTTGATGCTCTTGAATCCTCCTTGTCCATTCATTGCAGATAATGCCATCACCAAGATGATTCCCCAGATAGTAAGACCTTGTCTTGAGCATTGGTTCCAAAGAGGGGGAACCCACTTGCTTGCACATTTAACATGAATAGCAATTTAAAACAAAAAAGCTGAAACCATTTACACAAGCAAGTCTCTTCTCTAAACCTAGAACTTAATGCATTAGCAACAGCCTCTGAATTAAGAGTCAGGGATTTCAAGAAATCCCTGATATTTGAAAGATTAACAAAGACCCACTTTCCCCAAGTTTGTATAAACAGCAAGGGCTGATGACGAGAGGAGATTCTCTGACCTGTCAAGCTGCCCACAGAGAGTTCCAGGAGTGCAGCATTTGTGAATTACCTTTTGTGTTAGGGGTGAGCTTTTGGGGTGATGCCTGTGAATCCTCTCTTCTCCTGTAAGTAATCCCTTACCTAGTCTCATGTACATAACTCCAACAAACTTATTGGTTTCCCAGGTTCAACTTTAGGAGAATCAGTTCTTTGGTGTGCCATCAGTGGCTCCACAGAAGTGTCCCAGGAGCCCCACACAACCCAACTGGTGCCCGAGCATGGACCGACAGAACCACAGATGAGTCTGAGAGGAGTGATTGCGTGGTCTTGACCATGGCTCTGCCTCCCAAGCGCTCTTTTATCCATTTGTCTACCAAAGTAGATAAAGCTGAACAGTCTGATGTTGGAGCTTCTTCCTCAGGAGGAATCTAGATATGGCTTAGCTGTCCTTGTTCATGAAGGGGTATTGGTGTGCTTTCCTGCTATGGTTGTGGTTATGTGGGTCTTGATATGGGTAGTGAGGCATCTGACTTAGGGAGGTGGAATGTCTGTGAGGTAAATCCCAGAGTGACCGTTTTCTTCTACTTGGTATGGAGTCGTATGTGTCTTCAATGAATAGGATCCACCTAAGGAGTACAGTGCTGATTTTTGTTTGGTTGTTTGTTTTGGGGTTAGGTTTTGGTTTTTTTTTTGTTGTTGTTGTTGCCTTTACTTCTGAGTCCTCTCTTTGCCTTCATGATATGCATGTTCATCATTTGATGAGTATTTCACATCAATCATTCTAGCCTTCTTTGTGCCTGAAGCTACAGACAAATTCTTGCTCCAAAAACATTGTACAAGAGTAATTATGTTTATGAGTTAATAACTAAACATTAGGGGCATCTGTAAACCTTAAAATGCTGTATTATGTCTGTAAGTGGGCTAAAGAGGGTTTAAGGGAGCCGGGCGTGGTGGCACAAGCTCTTATTCCCAGCACTATGTGTTAAGGAATGTTAGCATTCAGACCCACCCCTTAGGGACCTGCCCAGCGGTCTGACCATGTCATTTTAAGTGAAATCCCCTTTAAGAAAAAAACCTTCCCCTTCTCTTCTCTCTTCCTCCCCCACCCTCTCTCTTACCATGAGGTGGTACACACCTCCTCTCTTCTTTTCTTCCCTTTTCTCTTTCTCCTTCCCTCTCTTCCCTTCTTCCTTCCCCCCAATAAGACTTTCTACTTGGGTGCTGCCTGCATAGTGTCAGTGACTTTCTGCTGGGCCTCCTTGGTCTTCATGGCACGTCACCCGCAGCCGCACACCTCAAACTCGCCAAGGCCTCCCATGCGCCATTTTACAGAACTATGTAGACAGACTCTCTTGGGGTAGTGATGGGGGTGTTGAGGGGGGACGCAGAGAGAGAGAGAGAGAGACAGAGACAGAGACAGAGACAGAGACAGACAGATTTTAAAGAGCCAGAGAGATGGCTTATAGGCAAGGGTAAGGGCAGTTGCCATCAGGCCTGAGAATCCAAGAGCTTGATCCACAGAACCCACACAGTACAAAGCGATCCGACTGTCACAAAGTGTCCGCTGGCCTCCACACGCGAGTCATGGCACACACACCAGCCCCTCCCCCACATAGACAACACAGAAGAGAGAGTGCTTGCCGGGAGCCATCCCCTGTGGTGGACAGGTCCCAGCAGAGAATGTAAGGAGTCGGTGGGGGAAGGAATGAGCCAGAAGAGAGTCGGGAGAGTCTTGCAGCTTGACTCACTAGCAGCCAGAGTGCTTTTTTATTTATACAAAATTTAGTAAACAGGGATAGATTCACATTGTTCCAAAACACCGATCATATCATTTTTGTTTTTGGACATGTGTTTCACTTTTTCTTGCTCATCTTTTAGTCATCATTGGTAAATTATGACAGAACAGATTTATCATTTCCAATCATTTTCCCTCAAGTTTTAACATAATTGATGAACAGAGTTATCATTTTTCACTCATTAACCCATAACCCAATTTTAAAGAAACTGGAGGCATATGACAGCCTGTTCTCAAGCTGGTAGCTTTGATTGCTTCAAGGATGCTAGACCAAAACAAAATCTTCAAGCCAGGCTGGGCATATTGCCTTGTCCCAGGTAGTGTGTTATTAACTCTTAAAGGTCAGAGTGCCCAGGAAAAATCCTCAGGCCAAAGCTGCTGCAGTTATTCAATTCTGACTTGGTAACTTCAGCTAATTTCACTTTGTTGCTGTATTAGGTCACGTAATTGTCTGAGTGTAGAGTGGGAAGAGGTTTGCAATCTCATCTGTGGCCAACTTCTCTAGTTCACCGAATCTTGTTAACCTTGTTAAGTTTACTTTGTTTTGACTGTCTTGTTCCAGAGTAAGTACAGGGACAGATGTTTCAAAAATGTCTCACAGCCTCACAAAGAGACCTCTGGCTTCTTTCTGTGTCACAACCTCCAAGGCGTAAGGAAGACCTTCAAGTAGATAAGGATATCTCCCTAAAATTGGGAGGGGCAGTGTGTTCAGGACTTTCCTGTAGAAGCTTAGAAGCAGTACTCCTCGGAGAAGGCATAAATGATTCATAAAAATTTTCCATCAATCCAATACCCCCAAATTGTACAAATACTAAAAGTCTCCCAAGTATGTAACAGGTGGAGATGAAAACCAAAGGTGGCATGGCGGCCACCATGTGGCTCAGCTCTGCTGGATCTTTGTCAAACAGCTGTGCCGGCCTAATGACTTCTGCCGTTCCTATCAGATACAGCTGTGCCATCTCCCACTATTTTGTTTGTTAGAAAGATGACTGGAAGGACAGGGATCAAAACTCCCAAGGTTATTGACAAGTTAATGAGAATAGACCAAAAGCTCTGTCCTGAAACAAAAGAAGTAAGAGACTGGAAAAATCTGTTTGTAACCTCAGAAGCCAAGGTGAACTCCAACTGAGCTGAACCAATGGCTGCCATTTGTTGACGCAAAGACTGCATGCTTATAGCTAGTTTAGAACTCTTCCATAAACAGAACTGCTTCTTTCAAAGTTTTTACCTATCCTCTAAATTTTTATTGTTTTTCTTTTTTGTGTGTGATAACATGACTTGAGAGCTGATTAACATGCTCTGTAGTGTGAACCTGTTGTACTCAGGCAGTTGTCCATACAGCAACAGTTCTCATAGGAGTAATGAGTATGGTATTGCCCAAAATTAAAGCAGCAGTAAATCGTTTAGGCCTACTAAGAACAGTGGTAATTTCTTTTATAGCATATGTTAAATAAGCACCTCAGCCATATGTCCCAGGTTAGGAAATTAATGTTCCAGCCTTTTTGTTAATAATAAATGAATGATAAGGGGCGATGCAATCATCTGACTACTTGCTGAGAGCTTCTGGTAGCAATGGCTTTACCGGAGGCTGTGGGAACATACAGCAGATGACAACTGATATTCAATACGTTGACGTACCAGTTGAATACCTCTCTGACGGGAAGTCCCACTTGGCAAAGATCGTGGGGTTACTGGCTGGGGAGAATGGTTGCTTCTGCCTGTGGTTTTTCTCATGTGCCTTTACGTTTCTTCCCTAACAGCTATGGGTGTTTTCCCACCGCTTGTGTGTTTACCTCATGTATGTATTCCATCTACTAGGCACACACACAGCTGTGGATTGTCAGGAAGATGATTTCTGCTTAAGCTGTATACTTCCGATGAATAGAAATACTAGGATATTTTTTCATCATTCAGACTGACACAGGAGCGTAATCATATTCTCAGTCACAAAGACAGCTAATTTTAGACTTCAGAACAAATTCAAAGCAAACTGGTTGCCCTTGGACTTGGTTGCTATATAGAAAAGAGATGTAAATACACAAGGACAAATTCCCAGGTGTTTACTGCTGATTCAAGGCCAGGCATGAAGCAACTTTGGTAGACATAACCCCCTGCAGTAATGGACTTTCTGCACATACTCCCAACCTCAAGGTTCAGTCAACTAACTGTTTACTGTTTAGGTCCTGAGTTTCTGTCTCTGAACCCTGACCACTCAGCTGTCTGCTTACTTTACTTACCATGCGCAGTCAGTGGAACCTCCCTAGCCTGGGAGACACTGTGTGACTTATTACGAGTCATGAGAATGGGTCGGACCCTGAAAATGTAACGTACAATTGTCCAGAATTTGGCTATTGAAGTGTGTGTTGGTGAAAGGGAGATACAGCTGGATATGCAGAGGGAGCTGAGGAGAGAGGAGGAGTGTCGAAGTAGAGGAGAGAGCTGTGTGAGACAGCTGCTGCTATGTAGGTGGCAGAGCTATATGAAAGAGGTGTGTGCAGAGGGCGGTGTGTAGAGAGATTTGGAGCCGGGCGGTGGTGGCGCACGCCTTTAATCCCAGCACTCGGGAGGCAGAGGCAGGCGGATCTCTGTGAGTTCGAGGCCAGCCTGGTCTCCCAAGCGAGTTCCAGGAAAGGCGCAAAGCTACACAGAGAAACCCTGTCTCGAAAAACCAAAAAAAAAAAAAAAAAGAGAGAGATTTGGAGCTATATAGAAAAGAGATGTAACTGTATATAGAAGTATATGGCTATATGGAGAATGTATGGAGAATGTAACTGTGAAAATAGATGAAACTATGTATAGAGATGTATGGCTGTGTAGGAGAGATGTATGTATGTAAAGAGAGACATGTAGCTGTATGTAAAGAGATATAACTTGTGGAGACAGAGTAAGAGATTTTTCAAGATGAAGTAAAAGAGAAAGTTACCATCAGAAAGCAAGTGTGTTTCCTTATTTTTCCCCTCAGATAGAAGAAGTCTAGCCGTCAAATAGAATTTTTCCTAAGCCCTCGCTACTCTGAGGCATTTTTTTGGCTACCCTGGGTGCAGTTCAGAGAGCTGGCCTAATTTGTGTGTTTGTGCTTGAGTGTATGTGTGTGTGCACCACATACATGCAGGAGCCTGAGGAGGTCCAGAGAGGGCACAGTGGATCCCCTGGACTAGGAACACGGACTTGGGTCACCCCAAACACCAAGTCCCCACGTAGTGTCAGCTTCACGGTATTTCTGTAGAAGAGAACAAAGAAACCCATACATCAAGAGCTTTTTAAAACACAGGGGTGGAGACACGAGGTAGGCAGGCTGGAGCGAAGCGGGGAGACCTCTGCTGTAGGGCTGGCTCCCGAGCTCCCCAACAACGTTCTCCGACTTGGTGTTGGAGGAAGATGGGGGTCTGTCTGTTCGTACTCACCAAAACCAGTTACAAGGCTGTTAGGCCAAGCGGTGGGCAGCCCACGGCTATTTAGGGTTTGGGGACAATTCAAGATGGTTTGTCTCTGGTCCAGCAACACTCCTTCCAGCTCTCCCCGCGCAAGAGAGTTCGCCAAGGCAACGTGGCGAAGGGGAGGGCTGTGATGTCACCCTTGGGTGCCAGTCGGGGACGTGGTCTATGCAGATGAGGGGCGCGCAGGGGCTGCCGCGTCCGCACCCGCTGCAGAAACTCGAGGGATTTCGCGCGCGGCGTGGGAGGGAGCGCGGGTCCGCGGGTGACAGCGGAGCGCAGGAATCGGGCGCGGGTCCGGGGAGGCCCGCGATCGCTGGCGGCGAAGTGACCGTGTGTTGAGAGCGCAGGTCCGGTGTGGCTGAGAGGTGTGCGCTGCGGAGACGAGCATACTTACCTGGCAGGGGAGATACCATGATCAAGCAGGTGGTTTTCCCAGGGCGAGGCTCACCCATTGCACTTGGGGTGTGTTGACCCCTGCGATTTCCCCAAATGCGGGAAACTCGACTGCAAAATTTATGGTAGTGGGGGGACTGCGTGCGCGCTCTCCCCTGGCATTTTGCTGTAACAAAAGTTAGACACTCTGTGGATTGTGCTGTTTAAACTTTAGGTACTTAGTCTTACTGCTTTTCCAGCTGGTTACTAGAACTGGTAAAAGTAGGATATGAAACCCACGAGTTCTTCAGCATTTGAACCAACAAGATTAATAGTCATAAGAAAGTTACGTTACGAAAGATAAAACAACAACAACAAAAAAAAATGTTTCAGGTCTGGAGTTTTTTGCATGGAGCCAAAGGACACTTTTAGGAAAACTAGGTCTCAACTTGGGTTTCATAGTCCAGACCTTTCTTTCTTTCTTGGTTCCTGTGTTTAACATGCACCACACCTGGGTCCCGGGGCCAGCAACACAACTGTTCAAAACCTGTTGTAAGTTTAGTAAAAATGAGTCACCCCTAGAAACCGCTGATAGGGAGCAATTCGTGTTTTTGCGGTTAATTTAAAAGAACAAATACACCCGCGTGACTTTATTATCTTCCTAACGAAGTTGGCCCCGACCTCCGGGTGGCCGAGGGTCCCTCCGTCCCAGCGTCCCGGAGCCGCCGGCGGCTCGCCCGGGTTCATGAGGTTCGCGCGAGCTCGGAAGCGGGTGCGCGGCGCGCGGGTCGCGGCGGGGCCGGGGGCTTCGGGGCTCGGTCGTTCCAGGTGCGGCCGCCGCGGTGACGTCGCGGTGACCCAGGAGACACCGCCTGGCCTACCGCACCGTCTCTGTGGCGCAATCGGTTAGCGCGTTCGGCTGTTAACCGAAAGGTTGGTGGTTCGAGCCCACCCAGGGACGACGGTCCTTAGGCTTTTAACAGCTTTCCCAGTAAACAGTCACTTGTGAACAACTGGAAAATGCACATTCCTGCATTCTATTCACAGATCCACATAAAACCAAGCCTATGTATAAAAAAGCCCTACCTTCCCCTGCCACAGATTATTCACAGCCAGGCCTCTGACAAGGAAAACAACAATAAAGTCTTTTTTTTTTTTTTTTGAATGGGGGCACCAGTGGACAACCCCTCCCTGCTGCTGTCTTTGGTTTATTTCGGAATGGGTAGAGTGGGAATCCTTTCTTAATAAAGAAAATTATGGACAACAAGTCGCCAAAGCACAGGACACGGCCCAGATTTTAATAAAACAGGTAAACTTTACACCACTGTTTAAAGATACGCATACGAGAAGGGCGACCCTGCAACGTAATTGGTAATCAGAAAACCCTAGAACCAATTTAATTCGAAAACCACGTGGTGTGTGAGAGGATGCCAGGTTTGCAGCTATCTTAGAGAAGGGTCAGACGGGGGCAGCATCAGGCCCTTGGACAAATTGTTCCAAAAAACAAACAAACAAACAAACAAAAACCCCACCAGGGTATGTGCTGCTCCTTTGCTCCCAGACCCAGACAATTAGGAACTGCACACCAGACATTTCCTGCCATAGCCTAAAGGATGTTCTATAACATAACTGGCATAATAAACAAAGCCCCAGATTTGTCCTGTGGGATGTCTTCTGCTGTTATAGATTGTATACCACAGCTGTCAGAGGGAATGCGTTTCCTCCAGATAAAAACGGGATGTCTGACCATCAGAGGAAATGGGTCTGCGGGCAAAATAGACACAATAACATAGATGGCTAGAGGAGATGGCATTTCCCTTGCAGCTACAACTCTCCAATCAGTTCAAACCAAGCGTCTCTAACCTTAAATAAGCAGCAGTCCCGAGCTTGTAACTGTATAGAGCTGGAATTCCCCCAGATCTCCTACCCTTATAAAAACCCTGCTTGATGGCTACTCAGGGTCTCTCCTGCTCTGCTGCTCCGTCAGACCGACGCAGAGTCCCGAGTTATCTCGCAACAATAAAAAGACTTCACTTTTGCATCAGATTTGGTCTCTTGGTGATCTTTGGGGGACTCTGGGTACAACAGTGTGGAGACACCAAAATAAATCACAGACACGGGCAGGACGGGCCGTGTGGAAAGGAATCCCGGGACGGACGGGCGGTTTCGCTCTCTGCAGACTGGCGTCCACCCAAGCCTCTGGACCGCTGGCTTGCGCCCCTGCTCTTTGGAAGGACCCGTAGCCGTCTGCCCCCTCCCGAGGTGCTCCAGCCTCAGCCAGCAGCAGGCGATGGAAGTCTGTCACGTGCTTGGGGAAATACTGCTCCCGCAGGAGTGGCATCGACCCACGCACTTCACAGTTTGCAGCTGCCCTCTCCACCCGACCGAGGCGCAGACGCGTGCCCCTGGCGCCGCTCCCAACGCGGCAGACGGGAGAAACCCTGACGCAGGACAGGTGCTTCGGCAGCGTCGGGAGCGCCCGCCGTGGGGCGCGTGGCTCGCCGTGATCGTATAGTGGTTAGTACTCTGCGTTGTGGCCGCAGCAACCTCGGTTCGAATCCGAGTCACGGCACTCGCGTCCGCCCCAGCACGCTGCTTTCTTGCCCCCTGCGCCCCATCCCTGGTTAACGTCTTGCCACAGGCTCCAGTCTCCAAGCCCAGCTGACTCCAGGAACTCGTAGTCTTCACATCCCGCTGTCTCCGTGGACTCACAAGATCACTTCACTGTCAATCACGCCCAAGACCTAGGGCATGCTTTCCTTTCCCCTTCAAGCAACACTCCGACCCCTATTTTTGGTCAGTATGATTCAGGGTCTGAATGTTCTGTCCGGTATTTTGTCTTAGTGGTAACACATCAAGTGGAAAAGCTTGTTTTATGTGTACTGCCCCACCCCCTTGAGAGTAAAATCTTTATCGTCTACATGCTGAATAACTACCGAAGATGAAAACCCGTTCTAACTAAGCAGCAAGACTACAATTTCCATAGAATACACTCAACACAAGAAAATAAGAATACTCGCCTCCACACACACACACACACACACACCTTTATATTTATAATGTCCTGGTCAAAGAGATCTGCGAAGCATGAGCTGCATCCCCACAGGGATCGTTCTCCAGAGCCCCATTGAGAGGAGAGAGCAACACACTAGGACACTTAACAAAACCTGGGCTCATCCCAGTGCAGGATGGCAGCCAGGAGATGGATTATGTCTAGATGTGCCCTTTAAGCGTGTGATGGCTTTACTTGAAACGCTTTTATTAGTTGAGTTACAGAACAAATACTATTCGATGGGCTATTTGGAATTAATTTGACCCAGCACTCGCGAGGCAGAGGCAGGCGGATCTCTGTGAGTTCGAGGCCAGCCTGGTCTACAGAGCGAGGTCCAGGACAGGCACCAAAACTACACAGAGAAACCCTGTCTCGAAAAAACAAAAACAAAAACAAACAAAAAAACAAAGGAATTAATTTGAAACCCATTTGACAGACACTCACGTTTAAAAGTGGTGGAATAATCTCACAGTATAAAAGACAGAGGCTGAAGAAGAGCCTGCTTGATGGACGTGCAGAAAACTGTTTTAAATTATGTTCGTGTGTTTGTGTAAGCTCCCATGTGCTTGTGAGCACACGTGTCCCAGCATGCTGTGGGAGTAAGGCAGCAACTTGAAGAAGTCAATTCTCTCCTTCCACTCCACCATGTGGGCTCAGGATCAGACTTGCCCGCAGGTACCCGCTCAGCCATCTTGCCAGTCATTTTGTGAAACATAATTATTTTTACTTTCTATGGAAAGGTACTTTAATAAACTATGTAACTATAACATGTATAATGGTTTCTATAAATTAGAGGACCACTAAGCATACATATTAAAATCTGAATGGCTAAAATTGTATTTTTACACAATAGATTTAAATTTTGTTAGCTTTGAAATCCTTAAAATAACAGTAATCTTTTTAACGTGGTTCTCACATCCATAATAATTTCTGACACTGTGTTACTGTATATAGTCTAAATTCATATTTAATAACTGTCCTCACCCAAATAAGCTAAAGTCCACTATCAGAAGAAATGGGATGATTAGAATTTACCATCATTATTAGTTATATCTCCTTTACTGTGTTACATTTCTGAAAGAAACTGATAACTTATTTATCAAGCATATCAAGAGGATTATTGAAAAATAGTTCCTCTGCAAAAATTTTTCTTGTCACATTGTGAATGAACAAAGGCAGTTCTTAGAATATCATTGTTTTAACTCAGATTCATTTCTTCCTTCCTTCATTTCTTTATTTTTTTGGCTAATGAATGCTTATATATTTTTAGCAAATTGAGAATCAAAATTTCAAAATGAGTTTTTGGAATAGATGCTATATTTATTTTATGGTGGTATTGTGTTCCCCAAAATATTGTGCACTCTAATAAACTTATCTGGGGTCAGAGACAGAACAGCCACAATATTAAACATAGAGGATAGGCCGTGGTAGCACACGCCTTTAATCCTAGCATTCCAGAGACAGAAATCTCTCTGGATCTCTGTGAGTTCAAGGCTACATTGGAAACGGCCAGGCATGGTGACTCACACCTTTAATCCCAGAAAGCGAGCCTTTAACCCCAGGGAGTGGTGGTAGAAAGCAGAAAGGTATATAAGGCGTGAGGACCAGAAACTAGCAGCATTTGACTGGTTAGGCATTTGGCTGGTTAAGCATTTGGCTGGTTAAGCTTTCAGGCTTCTAGCAGCAGTTCAGCTGAGATTCATTCTGGATAAGGACTCAGAGGCTTCCAGTCTGAGGAAACAGGACCAGCTGAAGAACTGGCAAGGTGAGGTGGCTGTGGCTTGTTCTGTCTCTCTGATCTTCCTGTGTTCACACCAATAACTGGCCCCAGGTTTGTTTTATTAATAAGAACTTTTAAGATTCATGCTACATTATTTGGTTAAAACATCAAAAAGTAAGCCGGGTAGCGGTGACACACGCCTTTACTCCCAGCACTCGGGAAGCAGAGCCAGACGGAAATCTGTGAGTTCAAGGCCAGCCTGATCTACAGAGCGAGATCCAGGACAGGCACCAAAACTATGCAGAGAAACCCTATCTTAAAAAACAAAAAAACAAAAAAACACCAAAAAGTATAAAAACACAGAGAGCAAAGTCTCCCCCACCTATCCCCTTTCACTCTAACAAGTGAACTGTTTTCTTTCTTTCAGAGAATCTTTCTTTTCAATGTTTGCATAATTTTATCTTAGTTTTTATTTTTTAAAAGAGAGCAATCTTTAAAAATGAAATCTCCTTCATTTAGAGTATCACTTTCCAGTTTTTTCCCCTTTTGTTGAAAATAGACTCATTTCTCATGCAGTGTATCCTGATTATAGTTTCCCCTTCCTGCACTTCTCCCCCCTCCCCTCCGGATCCACCCCCTTTCTTTCTCTCATTAGAAAAGAACAGGATTCCCAGGGACAACAACCAAACATTGTTGCATAATGAGTGTGGATTTATGTGGGTCCTCGGAAGAAAGACACAGAAGCACCTAAGGATGATTTTTTAGCCTTTCCAGCTGCAGGGTGATCAGCCTCTCCAGACTGACTCTCGTAACTTAACAAAGGGCTTTTTTACTGTTCTCCAATTTATACCTTTAACAAGTTAATTTCCTTATCCCAAAACCTCTTATTTCAGCTCCCCAAAGGGACAATGCCAAATGCAAATTCTCAGTTAAGGTACACCATGGTTTTCTGGGTTGTCCCCCAACCAAGTTCTGTATAGGCTTTGAACCCCTAGGAAACTCTCAGATATAACTTCAAACAAAGTTCTGGAAACAAAAGGTAGCAATCACAAAAGGCAGATCAAAGCTAGGTGCTAACACTCCGGAACCAAACCAGCTGTTGAAATCTGCAGGAACTCCACTAACATACCCCCCCTTTTTTTATATACAACCATTAATTATATTGGAGATTATGTAGCTTTGCAGCACATACAGCCTTTTCTCTATTCTGTTTTACAATCTTATGTAAGTAAGCCAAAACACATTTTAAAGCCAAGAAGGTTACTATCGCTAGCACAAGAGTTAACACTTGCTAGAAATGTTGGACCCCAAAGGTTAGGGTCTTGAGTGGGCGCCCCAAGAACCCAGACTCCAGTCCAGTTGATGCAACAGCAAGAGGTTTATTGAAGAAGCAACTGTACAGAAGGGCTCCTCTGCTCTAAAGAGCAAGAGTCGCGCCGCACCATAGTTCATAGGTGCTTTTAAAGGAGAAACCCATAAAAGCCGCAAGATTACAATTCCCATACAATGTCATTTTGATTGATTTATGTCTAGAAGCTAATTTCATAAGATCATTGTCTGGTTACGGAGTGATCACAGAGGGGGATACAGGTTACGTCAATGTGCACATTTTTCCTGAAACCTCAAGGGGGGTATCAGGGCAGGAGTGGAGTTTACACACAGGTCACGGTGGTCCTTCCTGGAACACCTGCAATTATCCCAGTCACAGTTGAGCACATCTCTTAACAGAAATCTCTTTACATTGTTACATGGTTGCAGGGGAGATTGAATAATGGCTGAGTCAGCTTGCCCTGGGAACTAGATTTTTAGTTTCTCATTTCCTAAAGTTTGGGCTTGGGGGCATAAGCCTGAAGGGTTAGGGTCTTTCAAAACAAGAAATCTATTAAAGTCATTCACAGGGCTGAATGAGGGTATCATATCTGCAAGGCTTTCCATAACATCCATTCCTGTCATATCAGGTAACTTTTTTGTAGAATTTTCCTTATTTCTTACTATAAATCATAAATCATTTGAGAAGAATTAGGGTGACCCATCAAAAGCATCTTAACCTTTTCCCAAACATACTTGCTATCATTGACCTTTAAAGGTGCAATACAATAGGATGTAGCATTCCGATCACATTTTAATTTTATCTGCTCCTTCGATATTTCTAACCCATCTCCCAACAATATAACAGTTTGTCTCAAATGAGCTAATTCATTAACTATCTCATCATCTATTTTATTTTGTTCAGTCCAAAGCTCTGTAGAATGCTTATGCCAGTCTCTAACGAACTCAGCAGTTTGAATTTCTTTATGAAGGGCCACTCTAGCTGTTGGAGCAGTAGCAGTCAATGCAGTAATTCCCATACCAGTAATAATCAGTCCAACCATTCGTCGTGTTCTTCTTAATATTCTTTCAGCAAGCTTCTGTACCAGGATCATCATAGGTGAGTCTTGCCATGTACCAGGATCATC
>CABHPP010095056.1:0-23220 GCA_902168425.1 Peromyscus attwateri
TGATGTTTTACAATCTTGCTTCTAATCTGTTAACGCCCATTATTCAGGGTACCAGACAAGGAACTTCCCTTAAGCATTCAGGAGGGTGGAACCTGGCAGGGAATTAGCATAGGGAGAATATCAAGGTCAAGGTCCGCAAGCAAGGCAACAGTTACCCAAAACGGGGGCCAGGACCCTACAGGTCCCCCTTTTATTAAAAAATGAGCTTCTGACTTGGGTTGTGTGGGACGTCAGCAGGTCACCTTACCCGTCATGGAGACGCCTGCCCAGGCCACACAGGTGCTCTGTCTTAGGTTGGTGAGTGCCCCCCAGGTATTACCCATCTCTGAATACTCATTATCATACAGGCTCAATCGTGTGTGAGCTGCAGAGTTAACTGCTGCCAAAGATCTCAAAGTGGCACTGGGCTTGCAATCTGTGTGTTCGATAAAGAAAAGACCAACAGAGGTCCTATCTCACCCATAGCCAGTAGGCTAAAGGCAACTGAGCCATTCCCTTCCATAACAAGCCATACTGTAGGTTGGTGTCCTTGTAAGATAGTATCCCAAAAGCAACTGGAACTTGAGTTTATAAATTTATAATTTTCAAAGCCAATCGAGATGTATATAACTACTGAATTAAATTTATCATGCCCAATAGAATGAACGATTAACTAACTGTGGTAGCTACTTTTGTTGCCAGGGTCTCCATTGTGCTAGCTGTAGTAAGCAATTATGAAATGGTAATCCCAGAAAGAGTAGCATTGGTGGGCGCCATTGCTATAACAGCAACAGCGGCAGCAGCAATGTCAAATTCTCTTCTGGATTGTGTGGACATCCACTGGAATGGATACAACTCCAGTAACACGTACTGCCAAGGCCCATTTTTCTTGATCCCAGCACGACTTTAGCTGGCAGCTCTTCTGGAGAATCCAATCTTATGGTTACAGTTCCTAGGCTTACATTAATGCTTGCCAAAGCTGGCGATATTGGGCTCTCAATCTCCATTGGCATCAGAAGGGTAGATTTTTTCATGAAGACCCATTAGGTCTCTGTCATGTTGAGCTTCAGCAGCAGCCCTAGGGCGCGTTCAGTGCTCAGGAATCCAAAGAGGAACCTCATTGTCCTGAGGAAAGACATAAACAGAACCCCGGGGCCACACCAACACTAGATCGGGTCTCCTCCACGTGCTAGTAGAAAGATCCTTCCATCGCAAGGGAAAACATTTAATGGAGTGGCTTGCTTACAGTTCAGAGGTTCAGTCCATTATGATTATGGTAGGATGTGGCAATATGCAGGTAGACATGGTGCTTGAGCTGAAAATCCTACTTCTTGATCTGCAGGCAACAGGAAGTGTGGTCTGTCTAACCGGGCATGGCTTGAATATATATGAGACCTCAAAGCCTGTCTCCACAGTGACACACTTCCTCCAACAAAGCCATACCTATTCCAACAAAGCCATACCTCCCATTAGTGCCCTTTAGGGGCCATTTTCTTTCAAGCTACCAGACCTTGGGAACTTAAATAAAGAAAGAGGTTCATGATCCCCCTGCCTCATCCTCCTGGGTGCTGTGATTATAGGTGCACCATACCACACCTGGCCAGATGTAGTTATAGCTATATATTTATATTCAGATATAATGCTATATGGAAATATGTATGGTTGTTTATATACACATATTAAATTAGATATGAACTATTGTATTTTTATACTCACATACATATACTTTTTACTTTATTGTTTTTGTAAGTGTGAGTGTGTGTGTGTGTGTGTGTGTGTGTGTGTGTGTGTGTGCATGTGGAAGTCAGAGGACAATTTTGTGGAGTCCCTCCACCTTTTACATGGGTCCCAGGGATTGAACTCGGGTCATTAGGCTTGCAGAGCAAGCACCCTTAACTGCTGAGCCATCTCACCAGCCCATATACAGATATTTTAAGCTTCATGAAGCAAAATTTAAAAGCTGAACTTTTCAGCTGACAAATAAGCTCCATTCCATTTGAGGCAAACCTTCTGAAACTGAGAGGGTAATCACCATCATCCCAGAGTCCGAGGCTAGCCCCTGAAGATCACCTACCCTTGTTACATCATTCAGAACAATTCCAAATATGTGTCCCTTTACAGAACTCACTGAAGAGCTTCCCTGGGGACAGCCAAGACATCAATGGCTCTTAGTCCTGTGTGGGATGTTATCCACAAGACCCTATATGTCTTCAGGGGTTGACATCACTTCATTGTAAATGCTCTGAGGATGAGGCTGGCAGCCGGCAGTCTCCAGCCCAGCTGGCCAGCTCCTGGGGAGGCAGTCACTTCGGCCTCTGTACTTATAAGTGTCTGGTCTTTGATGAGAGGACAAGGGGGCATTCAGCTGAGGGCTGGGCCAGGAGACCTTTGAGGAGGGAAGGTCAAAGGTCAGGGAATGTGTCACCCAGGACTTCACAGAACAAGTCATTGGACAGAAGGGCTCAAGGTCACTTCCTGCTGGGAAGCTGAGGGCCCCCAGGGAGGAGCCCTGTGCTTAAGGCAGTTAAGGGCTGTCCCAAGGGGCATAAGAAAATAGGCTGTGGAATTCGGTGGAAGGGAATTCAATCTCAGCTCCTTTCTGTTGTTAGGTCTCTGCAAAATTCAGGCAATGCTTTCATCTAATTCAAAGAAGAAAAAATGTCACCTAACTCTCGGTTGTTTGTTGTTTTGTTTTGTCTGCTGTGACTTCAGTTGAGCCCTGACTAACGTGCCAGGCTCCGTTAGGAAGTTTTTACATACAGTATCTTGAGTTATCTGGAAAGGTGGGCACAGGAATCTTGTGTTGAAGTATCTAAGCGGGTAGGTCTGCTGGGCTGTGCTGAGGACCTGTAGGAGGGGGCCTGTGGCTTAAAACCCAAGCTTCCCCTCGGCAGGACCCTCTGCAGCACAGACTCCTGGGTGGCAAGGTACTCGGGATTCACTGAACTCACAGTCTGCAATAGTTCTGTCTCCCCAGGAGAAGCAAGAAATGCTCTAAAACTTTTCTTAAGTGAATCGTTTTCCCTGACTCTGTGCTTGCACAGTCAGCCCTCAGTCCACCGTCCACTGAGATACTAAATAGGATTTCTGGTCATCACGTGAGCTTGTTACAGGCTTTCGACCCTCTTGGGACTCAGGCAGTAGCCGCAGACAGCACAGCACAGCCTAGAGTTCTGAGCTGATGGAATCAAGCCTGAGACCAGCATCCTTCAGGCTGCAGCTCAAGCTCAGCCATGTCATTCCTTCGCCTGGGCCTTAATTTCCCCTGCTATAAAATTCAAGCACTCTATGAAATATAATGAGACACTTTGCCAGGTAATGAATTCCATATTATGAGAAGATGGAAAAAAAGGTTTAAAAGACATTATGAAAATACTGAATTTGATTCTGTCAGACTGAGGTCCTCATGAATGGGGCCAGGTCACTTTCATGTTTCTAGCAAAGGGTCCACTGCTTGACAACAGAGTGATGCTGAGTGGATAGATAGGTGGATGGATGAATGGAAGGATAGATAATGGAAAGGATGGGTACATGGATGGATGGATGGATGGATGGATGGATGGATGGATGGATGGGTGGATGAGTAGGAAGGTTGGGTGGATAGATGGTTGTGTGGGTGGGTGGATGAATAGGAGGTAAAAAAAAGAGGAATAGATGATACATAGATATGTGGGAGAGAGGAATGTGTGAATTGATGGATGGGTGAATGGATGGATGGATGGATGGATGGATGGATGGATGGATGGATGGATGAGGAGAGCTGCATAGATGAATGAGTGGGTGGATTGATAAATAGGAAAAAAGAAGAGAAGGAGGAATGGGTACATGGGTAAATGGGGAAGAGGGAGGTATGGACAGATGGGTGGGAGTGCTGGTAGGTAGATACATGGGTAGATGGATGCATGTTCATTCGTGGGAAGACATTGAATTAGATGACCGTGGCAGTCCTCTATGCCTGAGATCCCTGACCACCTTGCTGCTCTCCTAGAAGATCTTCATCATACAGATTCTCTGATACCCTCCCTGAACAGTGCAACTCTGGCAACCTCGGACTCCATGGGCATCCACAAGGCCTGCTGTGATGGTATCTAAACAAACTGTATTTCACAAGGAAACAGAGGCCTCATGCCTGGCTCATAAGAGCTGGGATGTACTGGCTGCCATCACTCCAGGAGGTGGTGGAGAGATGAGGGTGATCGTGGTGATGGAGAGGGTCTCCCTCAGCAGGCACTCTGTAGCTCCACTCTTCTAGAACCCTCTTTAAACTAGGGGTCAATTTAGTGGAAAGAGCATCTGGGCTCTGAGTATGGAATCTTGTGTCATGGGTAGGCCAGCACTGAGGTATTGGTGTGAGATAGAAGAGTCATTTAACCTTTTGGGACATCTCTTGCCTGGCCTCTGTTCTGTCCTCAGGAGAAACCCTGTACCTGAAGATGACACTCTGTGCCATGCCCAGAACAACAAGCGAAACCCTACTTGCCTTGAACACACAGAAAAAGCTAGTGCCACTTCAAAGGACACACGTTTTCTTGTGCCTGTCATCATGGGGGCCAGTCTTAGAGTTCCATCCCTGGGAATTTCACAGGTTTGGGAAAGTAGGTATCAATGCCTTCTTGACTTCTCATGCTCTCAGGAGGACTCAGTTCCCCTGAGGGGCCACCAGCTCCAGGGGATAAAAACCATTGTCCCTTCCTGTGCCTCTGACTTAGCCAGAGCTCCCCGTCCACAGCTTCTCTGCAGGTCTGTCCCATCGCTCTTGTGACTGCGCTTTCTCGTTACAAGAGTTGGAAGATCTCCCAGTGCCATTATTGTACTGAATCCTGGGAGCAGATGCCAGGGCCCCAGGAGCCTGCCCTGCATACATAGGAGCCCAGAGGAGATGGACACTGTCCTATCTGGAGTCTCTATATGCCATGGATCCCTGACCCAGTAATTTGCTCTAGTGGCCCTAGGACAAAAACTAGACCTAGGACCTTGATAAGATTTCAGACCCCTAGATATGAAGAGAAGTGGGACCTGGGGCCACCCACAGACAGGCGGTGTGCTAGGAGAGGAAGTCTCAATGCCTCTGGGGTCCAAGTGACATCCGAAGGTGGCTGTGGGCTCTCCAAGGGGCTGTAGAGGAAACATTGGCTACACTGGCTTCTTCCCTGAGAGATGTGACAGGTCTGGCACCTAATGGGAAAATCAGTATATTGCTGCCACTCCAAGGACCCCACAGTCTCCCTCCACCCCTGCCCTGGCTGGCAGGCCTTAAGCAAGCCTAAGAGAGAAGGAGAGGGGAAATGCAGAGTGCTGCTGGTGGCGGCGTTTCGCTTTTGTGAGTTGTATCAGTTACTTTTCTCGTTGCTCTTACCAAATCCCTGGCATAAAGCAACGTAAAGGAAGAGGGTTGTCTTGGCTCACAGTTCTCAGGGATACAGTCCGTAATGGTGGAAAAGGCATGCTAACAGGAGGGTGAGGTGTCAGCTCACATTGCCTCAGGAGAGAGAGCAGACAGAAAGAGGCTTTATACCTCTAGTCCTGCCTCAGTTTCCACCTCCAAAGTCTCCTCCTCCTCCTCCTCCTCCTCCTGAAGGGTCCACCGTCTTCCTAAAGAACATAGTAGTCAAGTGTTCAGACTCATGAGTCTGTGGGGGAAATTTCACATTCAGACCATAGCATATGGGCTCCTTGTGGCTGAGTATATGGTCTGCAGACATTTCTACCATTCCATGGGTAACTTCACCGCACTTTTCACTATTGGCTCTTGCCTCTTGCAGATAGGCTCAAATGCCTTTGTCTTTCTGAAGAAAATGTCCTCATTGTCCTGACCAACCCATTCAGTGACGTTTGCAAGGTATCTAAGGGATAACTGTCCTGCTGGAATTGGACTTGCTGCATCCAGGCATTCCGGACATAGTCACGCTGATTGCCTGCCATTCCCTGAGCCTGCTGAGTGGTGGGCTACATTCCCTTGCAAGTATAGCCATTCATGGCTCAGCCACAGGAAGCAGGCTAGCAAAGGCATTGTTCCACAGACCTCATAGAATGTACTTGTACAACCCTATACAGTGTGCCTATTAGCACATGCCTGGGCTACGTGGTATAGCATATCACCTCCCAGCCTCCAAGACTGAGTTGTGTGCAGCAGTACTGAGTTCTATAGGTGTCCTTGTGTCTGTTACTATGATGAAACATTCTGTCAAAGGCAATTTAAGGGAGGCAGGGTTTATTTTAGATTACAGCTCCAAGTTATAGTCCATCACTATTTGGAAATTAATAGTGACAGGAGCCTGAAACAGCCGGTCCCATCACATCCGCAGTCCAGAGCAGAGGGGAATGAATGCATGCAGACTTGCTTGCTTGCTTGTACTCAGCTCTCTTCTTCCATTCTTTTACAGTTAAGGACTTCCTGCCTAAGGAACGGTGCTGCCCATCATGGGCTGGGTCTTCCCCTGTCAATCAACTTAAGATAATTCCACCACAGATGCTCACAAGCCAACTCAATGTAGACAGTCCTTGTGGTAGTTTGAATATAATTGGCTCCTGTAAGCTCATAGGGAATGGCACTATTAGGAGGTGTGGCCTTGTTGAAGGAGGAAGTGTGTCACTGTAGGGGCGAGCTTTGAGGTCTCCTAGGCTCAAGCTATGCCTGGTTCAGTTCATTTCCTGTTGCCTGCAGATCAAGATGTAGGACTCTCAGCTCCTTCTCTAGCACCATGTCTGCCTGCACTCTGCCATGTCCCGCCATGATGATAATGGACTGAACCTCTGAAACCATAAGCCACCCCATTAAAATGTTTTCCTTTATAAGAGTTGCTGTGGTCATAGTGTCTCTTCACAGCAATAGAAACCCTAACTAAGACAGTCCTCATTGAGACCCAGATGATTCTAAAATTGTGCCAAGTCAACAATGAAAGCTGTCATGATAGGCAATTGGGACAATAGTGTTTGTGTGTCCAAGCTTGTCTAAACACAAGAAAGCTATTGTGAAAATACTAGAAATAAGAATAGTTGACCTCAGTGATAATCTAGGGGACCAAGGCGGTATGCAGAATTCATTGTTGACCCAACCATTATCATTGTCCAACTTATGGCTCAGTTATTATTTGGTCCTCAGAAGCAAGGAAGAGTGTTTCCAGGAAGTTTACATTGGCAGTGCTTTTCTAAGTAAAGCTAAGCATTTGGTTCATACCTTTCTGGAAGGTACTCTCTCCTCTCCCATGCACACGCCTGTTCAACCCTTGGTCCGCTTTTCTTTTTCATCATTCACTGTTTTTTTTATTGTAGAAATGCTTTAAGGAACTTTTATATGAGTTGGAAATATTTTCTCAGTTTTCTACTTTTCACCACTTGTGGAACTTGTTGTTATGGTAGTTTTGTTGTTGGTGGTGTGTTTGTTGGTTAGGTTGTTTGCTTGTTTAAATCATCCCAAGGGAAAAAAAAAGAGTACCAGTACTCAAATTTATCAGTCTTTTATATCATAGCTTCTGAGGTTTGTGTCCTTCATAAAAGGACCTTCTCAAGTCAGAGATCATAAAGGAAATTTACAGCTCCTTTGAGAACTTTTACAGCTTCATTTTACTTCATTCTTTTCAGAGACTGTGTGGGGTTTCATTGCATGAGTCTGTTGTAATTTACTTCACCAATCTACCATTATCAGCCATTTGGGTCATTTCCAGTCTTTTTCCATTAACTGTGATGTTACAGTGAACCCCTCGTCCATCATTCTTTCATGCACATATGGAAGTCTATCTGAGGATGAACTCCTAAGAGTGGAACTGCTACATCAAAGACCATGTGCACTTCAAACTTCTGTGTGTGTGTGTGTGTGTGTGTGTGTGTGTGTGTGTGTGTGCAAATGCACTTTCACAAGTGCTCACATATGAGGAACAGAGGAAGACATCGAGTGTCCCGCTCTATTCTTCTCCGCCTTATCCCTTGAGACAGGCTCTCTTACTGGACCTGGCACTAGACTGGCCGCCAGCAAGCCCCCGCTATCCTTCTGTCCCTGTCCTCCGCAGCACTGTAAATGCGAACACAGCCGTGCCCAGCTTTTTATGTGAGTCATGGGATCTGAACTCAGGTCCTCCTAGTTAGGCAGCAAGTCTACTTACCGACTGAGCTATGTCTTCAGTATCTTTTCTCTTTGGGAACAGGATCTCATGTAGCCCAGGTCATCCTCAAACTCACTATGTAGCCGAGGATGACCTTGAACTCCTGGTCCTCCTGCATCTACCTCCGAGGTGCTGGTATCACTGATGTGTGCCACCATGCTCAGCTCCATGTGCATTGCCAATGGTAGAGTGATCGGCAAATTCTTCCCAAAGATGTCGCCTTATGCTACCTGTGTCAGTGGCGTCCAAGGGCAGGGTGACCATAGCTTTGATGACACGTTTTTCAAATGGGAAACATCTTATTTTTTTTCTTCTTAAAATATTTGATGGTAGGGTGTCTGGCAGGATAGTTTAGTAGGTAAAGGCACCTGCCACCAAGACGGACAATCTGAGTTTGATCCCCATGACCCACGTGGTAGAAGTAAAGAATCCATTCCTCTGACCTCCACACACGTGTCACCCACACTCACACAAGTAAATGAAATAAGTGTAACAAACATTTGATGTGGAAACAGACAAGCAGATGTATGCAGTCTAATTCTGCACAACTGTTGGGGGAAGACACCCCTCTCAGCACCACCACACCCCCCTCAACCAGTGTTCGTCTCCTGTTCATTCCTAGGCAACAGCCAGGCCACCGTGCTGAGTGGTATTTGCAAAATAGGATATGTCTTTCGAAAATTGTCTTGTAAGTTGTCTATTAAGCTTCAAAAGCCAATCCTTTTCCTTCTCAGCTGGATGTGCTGTTCGGCTCTCACTAGATATGACTGCTGTGTAAAATCCTGGGTGTGGTGGTGCATGGCTGCAGTCCCAGAAGTCTGCGTAGCAAACCCCTGCCTCAAAAGAGCAGGAGAAGGGTGAGGGAGGACTCCAGGTGATTTGTGCTTAGATTTTCCATGTATTTGGTATTCTGTCTTGTTTTGTTACAGGAATGGAGATTGTACCTAGGGCCTCACACATACTAGTCAAGTGCCCTCCTCCTGAGCTATGGCCCCAGCCCCACCACCCCCTTTTAATGTATAGCTACAGGAATACATATGTGGAGGCCAGAGGTCAATATTGAGTGTCTTTCTCTGTCACTCTCTACCTTATTTTTATGAGACAGGGTATCTCACAGAACCTGAAACTCACCAGCTGTCTAGACCAACTTGTTCTCAACTTGTGGGTCACAAGCCCTTTGGGTGGTCGAACAACCCTCTCACAGGGGTCACCTAAGACCATCAGAAAACAAAGATATCTACATTATGATTCATAACTGTAGCAAAATTACAGTTATGAAGTAGCAATGAAAATAATGTTATGGTTGGGGATCACCACAACATGAGGAACTGTATTAAGGGTCACAACATTAGGGAGGTTGAGAACCACTGGTCTACACTGGCTGACCAGCAAGCTTCAAGGATCCTCCTGTCTCCACCATCCCCCCTCACCCCAGCACCTACAGGTGCACCCCTCCATGCCCAACTTTCCCACGGATGCTCATGCCCATAACCCCAGCACCTAGGAAGCTGAGGGGGCAGGGGTGGGGGAATCACTGCTGCAAGTTCCAGGCTAGCCCGGGCTGCATAGTAAGTCTTTCTGTCTCAAACACTACAGAGAAGGAGGAGGGGGAAGAATGCAGCTCCTGAGGAACGACACTGGAGATTGTCCTCAGACTTCCACACGCATGCGCACAAAGCACATGAACACACACACACACACACACACACACACACACACACACACACAGCCTTTGTAATGCCAGGAAATGTCATTCCCCTGCCTCATCTCAGCCTGGACTATTTAGTTGGCACAAGTAGCTAATAACTCACCATCCCTCAGTCAACCCTTACATGGTTCACAAGAACCACCTCCCTGTGCAAGGCACGCTCGCTTCTTCGAGGGCTGAGAGCATTCCCCAACTCCTGCACATCCTCTGCAGGCTTGAGAGGGACAGAGGAGCTCCAGGTGCTGGGGGAGATGTTACCCCCAGAGGGTCAGCAATTCCCTAGTTAGGGCGTGCACAGGGGCCTGAGACCCAGGTGGCAGCAGGGAAAGTTAGGACCTGTCATCCCAGCTGTCTGAAGGTAGAGGCATCCTTAGCTACATATGACGTTCAAGGTCAGCCTGGGCTACATGAGACAATCAGGTTCCTTGCCCTGGTGGTGGTAACACAAGGAGACAGGAAACAAACAAGTAGCATGCCAGCCATATCAGAATCAGAGCGTGACTCAGAGAGAGGGGAGAAAGGAGAGGCCAGGCCTACGGGGAAGGACGGGCAGGGACGGGCCATCTCTTGCTGCCAGATCAACTGTGACTTCAGGCAAGTGGAAAAGGAAGCCAGTCAGGGCATCAGCACCCCTGTCGCTGCTGGGTCATCCACACTGGTGTGATTGTCCCCAGCACCCACCCACTGAGCCTAGCAGGCTGCCTCCCCCCATGTCTTTCAGTGATGTGGCCCCAACCTCTGTTACTTCTCAGGTCCCAAGTCCTTGTCGGTTTTTACCTTGGGGAAAAACAAAAATGCTGGTGTGGAAATCTCGTAATAGAAACCAGATGAGGGTTTGGTCGAAATGTTTTTCTCTGCATCAATCACCGGAGCCCTCGCTGCGCTGAGGATTTTGTGAGGCCTCAGGCGCTCCTGCAAGGCCCCTTCCAGACCCGACCTGGCCGGGCTGGGAAAACAATGCTGCCTTCTGTGGCATCGGCAAAGCCCCTTTTTTAATGCGCTCATCCAGTCCTGAGTGGATTCTAATGAGGTTGGGGATCAGCCTGTCCAGGCAGTCCAGGCGGGGAGCAACACAGCCTCTTTTGCCCACTGTACTCCCCTCAGGCCAGGGACTGTGTGGCTGGGAAGGGCTGTAGAAAGTACTAGATTCACAGCACTCAGCAGCTAGCCAGGCCAGGGTCTCCAGGAAGTCCCTCCTCACATCATGCTTAGGAAGGCAGTCTCTTAGACATCATGGGTGCTAGTCCTAGAAAAGGTTCCCACACACCATCCTTCTTTCTCTTCCTAAAGCACCCAGGCAGGGAACTTGACATGGAAGCAAAGTTCTGAATGGCCAGGAGACACCTGACCAGAATTACCCAGCTATTATCCGTGTGTCCACTCAGCAAACCTATCCATGCCTCCCTGGCTCAGCCCTGCGTGGGACACTGAGGCCCCACACCTCATTGAATAGTGAGGGAGGCCCAGAGCAAACCCAGGACCCATGGTCAGAATACAGCCTGTCCTGACCTGTGTTGAGGATAAGGGTGATAAGGGGACATGGGACAGGGCCACTCTGGGATGGCTTCCTGCCTAAAGTCTCCCATCCTTAGGAAGCCAAAAGGGAAATAGCAATTAGCACCACATTTGTTTAGAGCAAGATAAGGTGAACCAGGGAATGGTACCCGAGGCCACAGCAGATGTTGCAGGAGCCAGGATGTCCTTTGACCTTGTGGGTGACAGTGCTGAGGGGAGGGGGTGCCCAGGCCCTTAGCAGCAGGAGATAAGCCTGACTGAGTCAGGATCAGAGGCAAGTGTCTGTGGAGTCCAGGAGGGTCCCCTCCCCAAGGCGGACACTGCTGGAGACTGCATGAATCTGGGACAAAGGAGAGTGTTCAAAGGCCTGAACCACTTCTCAGAAGTTCCCAGAACTCGGCTGTCCCCAACAGTAGCCTCTAGTCCACGTGACTACTTCAGTGTGTATCAGTTTATAAGTCAGAGCCACAACTCAGTTCTGCTCAAATTTGGCCATTTAAAATATATGTAACTCTAGGGCTGGGAATGTGGCTCGGCTGGTAGAGTGCTTGCCCGGCATGCACGGAACCCTGGGTTCTGTTCCCAGCACAGTGTAAACCAGGCTGGATGGCAAACACCTGTAATCCCAGCACTCAGGAGGAAGAAGCAGGAGAATCAAGAGTCCAAGGTCTTCTTTACTGTATTGGGAGTTCAAGGTCAGCCTGGGCTAGGTGAGACCCATCTCAAAAGTAATAATCATAAAAATAAAGAATATGATTCAGAGGTTTTACCATACTGTACAGCCATCACCTCTGTCTAATTTCAGAATATTCTCTGTCACCCCAAAAGAGGCTGTTGGAATATAATTGCCATTGTGGAAGTATTAAGAGGTAGGGGTGGTTTTTTTAATATATTTTTATGTGCGTGAGTGTTTGCCTACATGTACACCTCACCCATGAAGTACCTATGAAGGCCAAAAGAGGGCACTGGGTTCCCTGGAACTGGAGTTACAGATGGCTGTGAGCAGGCATATGGGTGCTGGGAACTGAACCTGGGTCCTCTGCACAGCAGCCAGTGTTCTGTGATAGCAGCAGAAAGAATGCAGAGCAGAGAGCCCTGACAGTGGCCGCTAGGTCCCCACTCAGCCTCTAGAATCCACTTTCTGTCTACACAGACTTGCCTATTCTGGATATTTTGGAGAAACATAATCATATAGTGTGTAATCTTGTGCATCTGGCTTCTTCCCTTTCATGTCTGGTTTCCCAAGTTTTTACTTATTTGTGTGCATGTGTGTGTATACACTCATGTGTATGTATGTATTCATGTGTGCACATGTTCGTGTGTGTGTGTGTGTGTGTGTGTGTGTGTGTGTGTGTGAACATGGAGGTCAGAGATCAACATCAGACATCTTCTTTAATCTCTCTCTACCTTATTTTTTTTTAGTCAGGGTCTCTCACTGAACCTGGAGCTCACTAGTGCAGCTCCATTGGCTGACCAGGGAGTCCCAGGAAGCCTCCTGGCTCTGGATCCCCAGAGCTGGGGTTACAGGAGCACACAACCCACACAGCTTTTTTACGTGGGTGCTGGAGCTTGAACTCGGGTCCTTGTGCTTGTCAGAGGCACTTCCCCCACTGAATCATCTCCCTAGCCCCAACACTGGCTATCTAAAGTTAAATCCAACAAAGAATTCAGCACCCTGGTAATTGTCATAAGTCAGTCTCCACACATGTTTAGCTTCCTGACAGGATGGCTGAGGAACATAACCATCTTTGCAAACTTCACTTGGGCTGCACTTCTACAGAGTAAAGGCAGGGATGAGGCCACGGGCCTGGACTTGGTATCCTTGCCTTCAATCCCTGGGACTCAGAGTGAGAGACCCACCAGTGGCTTTTGCTATTTCTCAAACTGATAGAAATTGTCTTTTCAGCAGCTCGGGCAGACACAGGGCTAAGTCTCTTTGCTTCTCACTAGAGTTCCATCTGTCCAGTGTGGGGTGGCTGCTGTCTGCAGCCCTCAGAGGTGCCCACGGGCCTCCACAGCTGAGTCTGATTAACAGCGATCCATGACTGTGTAAGGCGGAGGCAGTGTGGGACACATGACCCTTCCAGGGGAGCCAGGCAATCAAAAGGGCCCTGTGTAGGTCTCCCTCTAATTAGCATTCTTCTTGATGCCCTTCAAGATTTGAGGGTGTGTGTGAAGGTACACAAGAGAACCGGGTATGTATAGGACATTTAAATGTGTATTTGTGTTCCGTTCTCAGAGCTGAAACACATGGTTTTCCTTTCACCCCTGGTGATTGACAGTGGTCTTTCTAAGGAGAAACCTCAGTTTTTACTAAAGGGAGAAGGTATTCTGCGCCAGCACGGCTGCAGCCAGGTTCTCCACTCATTTCCGCTTAGCCGTTTTCTTTTTAAAATTTCCAATGATAGGCACAGTGTAAAATTTAAAAAAAAAAAAAAAACAGCATTAATGCATTAATAATACACAGTTATCTTGTACTTTGGGAGAGAAATCTTGGTTTTAAAAAATACTTGGGGGAAGGCTGGAGAGATGGCTCAGCCTTTACTAACACCGACTGCTCTTCCAGAGGATCCAAAGCACTCTTCCCTGGACCCACATGGCTGCTCACACATGTGCATTGCATCATGTCCAAATTGGATTAGCCATATTTACCTCTTCAAACAATTAGTATTTCTTTAGGATGTAAACTCAAAATCCTGCTGTGAGTGTAGCTTGGCAATAGAATGCTCACCTTCCAGATCCATCCATATTGTCCTAAATAACAGAATTCCATCTGGACGCATGTGTATGGGCGTTTGTTCTTTTTTATGGCTGTATTCCATTGTGTACATGTACCACTGTCTCTTTAAACATTTATGATCTGATGGACACTTCGGTTGTTTCTGTTTCTTGGATATTATGAGTAGTGCTACAGTGGACATGGATGCCCATGTTCCTCCGTTTGTGATTTTTGTTTGTCTTAGTCACTGTTCTATTGCTGTGAAGAGATACCATGACCAAGGCAACTCATGAAATAAGGCATTTAACTGGGGGCAGTTTCGGAGGTTTAGTCATGGCAGTGATCATGGCTGATCTGCAGGCAGAGAGGGAGAGCCTGGGCTTGGCGTGGGCTTTTCAAACCATCCCCAGGGACACACTTCCTCCAACAGGGCCACACCTCCTAATTCTTCTAATCCTTTCAAATAGTGCCACTCCCTGATGACTAAGCATTCAAATATATGAGCCCAAGGGGCCATTCTTATTCAAACCACCACAGAGTTAATCCCTTTTTTGAGACAGATTCTCCAAATTGAACCCAGATCTCACTGATACAGCTAGCCTAGCAAACCAGCCTGTTCCTGCTCCAAGGATCCCACCTCCACCTTCTGAGAGCTGGATTACGAGCAGACTTCCACTCCCACCCAGCGTTTACATGGGTGCTGGAGATTTGAACTCGGGTCCTCGTCATTTGCTTACTAAGCACTTTACCCACTGAGCCATCTCTCCAGGCCTCTATTTCTTTCCTGGATCTTGGGTTTCAAGGGGAGAGGAATGGAGAACAGCCATCTTTCCCTGGGACTCTCCTTCCTATTTGGTCTGTGCATGTCTTGAAGACTGTTCTAGATTTGTTTCTCCTCTCATCCTAGTGTCCAGGTGTTTTCCATGTGGCCCATTATGTGGTGGGTTTCTAGAACATTCTGAGTCTGACACTTCGGTCACACCCTCAAGAGCTGGATGGTAGTTGGCTGTGAGAGTCAGGGTTCAGAGTTCCGTGTTCAAAAGGCCAGAGCTCACTTCCGCTCAAAGCTTTAGCCTCCTTGTCACCTGGGAGCCCATGTGGTTGGCAGACATGGTGTCAGCCCATCCTGTGTCCCCTCTGTCCTCTCTGGGGACCTTAGACTTCTCTCCATTCTAACAGTCTTAAGTCTCACCCAGAGGTGCGGAAGCGTGAGTTTTCTCTCAACTCCAAATGATGTTTTTGGACCTTTTCAAGCATAGATCTTTCATCTGGAAAAAAAATTCTAGCCTGGCCTGGTGGCACACAACTTGAATCTGAGCACTTGGAAGGCAAAGTCGGGCAGATCTCATGAGTTGAAGGCCAACCTGGTCTACACAGAGAATTTCAAGACAGCCAGGGCTACATAAAGAGATGCTGTTTCAAAAAGATTTTTTTTTAATCTAGTCAATTATTCCCCCCCCCCCCGCCCCCCCACACACATTGTTCTCCTGGATATATTGTTGGCAGTTTATGTATCAACCACATAAGGTTTTTATTTACCACATGAAGTCCCAGAGGGGAGGGCACTGGGCAGGAGTGGGGGATGCACACCAGTCACATGACCTGGGAGGGTCAACCAAGGGCTCAGCCTGAGAGACTGTTTCCCCAGCTTCAGAATGGTCTAACTATGACATCTAAAGCAGGTAGTGTCTGCCTCCCCGGCCAACCAGGACTTCTGAGAGTCTGATCCTGAGTCCCAGTTCCCAGCACTATGCCCCACATCTGTGGCATGTCCACCACAATTGCCTGTCCCCGCATCCCCTTTATCATGTGACTTTTCAAATGGGAACAGGGAGCCTGGTGCCAGAGATGCTGCAGCCCAGCCCAGCCCCCCACCCACCCCTATCCACCCACCTTGCAAGGACCAGGCTTACTGCTCCTGTCTGCAAGACCAGCAGCCCAGGGACTCAGCTGTCATCAGCTAAGCAAGTGCAGAGCCTCCACGAATGTTCCTTCTGGTCCACAGACCTCAGTAGTGAGCTAGCTCAGGCTACTTCCAGGTCATGATAGTCTAGTCCATGTTACAGTGAAGTCCCAGAGTGGGACTTGCCTGACTGGAACATGGGAGGATTATGGCAGACAGGGTGCGGGAAGCGGCAGGCTCTCCCTGAGGGTGGCCTCTGAACTGGTTATAGCTGGAGGCAGTGTTGAGCCCCAGCCCAGCTCCTCCATCTCAGAAGCAGAGGTGGGAGCGGACATTAGTTACCAAGCCAGGCTCCTACTCTGACACTTGCCTTTGGGGGACGCTTCTGCTGTTCTCCTGTGGGTGACTTGTTGGGGGACTTCATCTCTGGCCTTGTTCTCCGCCAGGCTAGTCCTGGCTGCAGAAGCCAAACTTGGGGACTTTCATGGGGACATTCCTCCTAAGAACCGCACGAGGAAAGAATGAAGTAGCCATTTTATAGCCAAATATGTGACATACCCAGGAACCAGCAGCTAACCTTGGGCAGTGCCAGAATTCCACCCCCTGCCTATCCCTGAGCCAGCCACCAACCACCCCCACCCCCAGCTGGCCATCACCACCCACCCATGCCCCATTTAGCAGTCATCCAGCCACCCACTGTTAGAGCCTCCAGGGCCAAAAAGTATGTGAAATCTGTCCCTGTCCCAAATTCTCCCACTTCCGTGGGACTGAGTCTCCTTCCCAGGCAGGAAAGACACATGACCCAGCCGGTCGCCCCTGGCCAGTATGCACACAGCCCTAAAGGAGGCTCGGCAGGAGCAGTGTCCCCACAGATGGGACAGTGAGCCCTGCAACCGCTGTCCATTCCCCACCTCCTCCCAGGCTGGGAACTCTGGGGCAGCGGGGACAGGCTGGGATCCCTAATGGGTAGCACCCCTCTCAGTCTCTTCAGTGGGACCCTCGGGAGTCGTCTCACATTCTCTGCCTTCCTGTTATGCTTGTGAATCCTTCATTTTAATTCTTCTTTGAGCACCATTAAGTCAGGGATGGGACAGACTGGCCTGCAGAAGCCACATGAACTCTAATAGGATTCCCTTTCATTTACTTATCTGTTTATTTCTTTATTTCTGGCTATGGTTCAGTTGGTAGGGTAATTATCTGGCATACACAAAGCCCTGAGTTCAATCCCCAGCACTATGTACCCCAAGCATAGCGATACACTGCTGTGATCCCATCACCTATGAGGCAAAGGCAGGAGGATCACAAATTCAAGGTCATCCTTAGCTGTATAGTGAGTTCAAGGCCAGCCTGGGCTAAAGCGTGGTGGTGCGTGCCTTCCATCCCAGTGCTCTCTCTGCCTTTCTCTCCTAAGCACTCTGAGTACAGGCATGCCCCGCTGTGCCCAGCTGCCCTGTCTCTCACATGTTACCCACTCCTCCCTGCGGGCAGCAAAGCCTGAAGCCCTGCCAGGAGGTCACTGGAGGAGTTTGTCAGAATTCCTAGTTGCAGATAACAGACTCTTCTTCATCTCACTTAAGCCAAAAGGGTGGAGGAGTTAGGGATCTAAAGGCCACGGGGGATGGAGCTTCCGGGCCTGGCACCCAGCACACACCTCTGACCCAGGCTGCCAACATCTCTCCTGCCAGGTCAGGAAGCTGCCTCCCAGCGACTGGCTCAGAATCACCCTGTCTGTCTCAGCAGATATGGATGCTTCTGGCCCCACCCCGTCCCCACCCAGTATAGTTCTGCATCAAATTCTCCCTGATGCCTGGCTCAACTGGGGGCATGAAAACCACACTGGTCTCCCAGCAACAAGACAACTTACATGGCCAGTTTGATGGTGGGTGCCCACATGTAGCCAGGACGATGTTAAGATTTGAGCAGGTGTGAATGACGGCTGATTATTTTGAGCTCTGAAGAGGGGGCCCTGCTCCATTACCTGCAAGGTCACCAGGGCAGACCTGACCAAGCCACCCACCTGGCACCCTGAGGAAGACCTGGAGCAGGAACTCTACCCCATCATGAGGTTCCAGAGTCCCCAATAAGTGAAGGGCACTGCTCAGAAAGAAACCACCCCACCCCAGCCTCCCAACAGCCCGGAGCCACCTGCAGTGGTCCCTGGCAGGCCAGCTGGTTATCCACTGCCCAGCAGCTGCACCCACCCTGCAAGCCAAGTAGCTTTGGTAGCTTTTGCATGCCTTCCTCCTGGCATGGGCCTGCCCAGCTGACTGCCAGTCAGGGCAACTGTGTCGCTATTTCAGAACTCTTTGATCTCTTCGTGGAATTTGGGGGACACGTCTGCCAGCTTGAAACCATTTCCCAGCAGCTGATAACAGCTGGGCTTAAAAGATGAAAAAGCCTTGCAGATGTCTCAGCCAGCTCAGCCTGAAAGCGCGAAGCCAAGTTGTAAACTCCTGGGCCTGATGGTGTCTGTGCCTGCCCCACCCTCCCGCCAGTGGCTGCTCCCTCCTCAGAACCCCAGGGCTCTAAGACCTTGCACAGTAGGGTACCAACACCTGCCACAAGGGCTGCTGAGTCCTTGGGGCCGTGAGAGAGCTCAGCGGGCACATGGTCAAGGAGGCCCTCTCAGGGTAGGAGGTTCAAACAGATAGCGCCTTAACTCAGCCGCTGGTGAGCAAGGTGGCCATTCTGTTTGTGGAGGAAGGGCAGTAGGAGATGTCGGGTGTCTCACTCAATCTCTCTCTGCCTTATTTTTTGAGACAGGGTTTCTCACTGGCCTGGAACATGTCAAGGGCTAGCAAGCCCCAGGAATCCTCCCATCTCTACCTCCCCAGAACTGGAATTACAGACATAGTGCACACTCGGGTTTTTTTTTTTTGTTTTTTGTTTTTTTTTTGTGGGTTCTGGAGAATTGAACTCAGGTCCTCGTGATTGTGTGGCAAGCACTTTAGCCACTGAACCTTCTCCCCAGCCCCCATTTCTATTTGTGTGGTCACATTACCAAGTGTCAAAGCCTACACCCAGAACTGGATATGGGTCTCCCATCAGACTCATGCCAACCAGAAAAAACGGATACAAGTGTTAAGCCCGGCTTACAGATGGGAAACTGAGTCCCAAGGAAGTTATGTGACTTGCCCAGGACCACACAGGAAGTACATGGCCAAACTGGGATTTAGCTAGGTCTATCAAAGCCTTTGCTCCCTATTATTGTACTTTATGCAAAATAAATCCAGGAACATCGTGTCTGCCTTCTGGAAGTTTCCTTTGACAAGAACCATCCCAAGCTACACAAGCCAGTACCGGGGACACAGAAAGGAGAAACAGGAAATGGCATAGCAGTGTGGGTGGAGCCTAAACCATCAGGCATTTGCAAGTCATTGCCCTCTGCAGGCCTTCAAGCCCTCCTGTAATTTATTCAGCAAATGTTTATGAGCTTGTCCTATTCAGCAGATAAGATGCATCTGGCTGAGGCACTTCCACTGAAAAGGATACAGATAGAAGCAGGCAGGTGGCGTGGGCATGATAAAGTTATTGGAAAGCCAGTTGAGTGGAGCATCAGAGATGGTCTCTCTGACAAGTCACATTGGAGCTGAGACCTGAACGCCAGGCTCCCGACCTCTCTAAAGTGGAAACTGGTGGGTGGAGGACAGCATGAAATGATCAGAAAGAAAGTCCCTATGGCTCACAGGGGAGGGCGTGGGAGCAGATCAGAGATGTAACTGAGGGGCAGCCTAGACTCAGACAGGCCGAGGTGATTTCACTGCATCTTTACCTATGGATAAACTGGAGTTTATGGAGTCATGAGGACCTGCGTTCAGATCTGCACCATCCATGTAAAACTCCAGGCACATATATGCATGTCTGTAACCCCAGCACTGGAGAGGCAGAGACAGGTAGATCCCTAAAGTCTGCTAACTGAATTGGTGAGCTCTCAGCTCGAGGAAATGACCCTGTCTAAAAAATTAACTGAGGGCCAGCAAGTTGGCTCAGCGGGTCCAGGCACTTCCCACCAACTTGATGACCTGAGTTCAATCTCCCATCCACACCTACATGATGGAGGGACTGATACCCACAACTCATTCTCTGACCTTCTTACATGTAGACATGTACACCCTCAATCAATCACTCAATCAGTAAATAAAGTGAAGAGTAATTGAGGAAAACATCAACATCGACCTCTGACCTCCACATACTCTCCTCGTGTACCTGCACACATGCATGCACACATTCATGTGAACACACAAACACGTGAAGGGCAACAGTGCCTGGCCCCACAAGTTCCCAAGAAGCCTGCACCTGTCCCACCTGACCACACCCCCTCCTGGGACTGGCCAGCCAGGTCAAGCTACTCAGGCCTTTGCCTCCTAGATCTTCCTACCAAGGACTCCTTTATCACACAGGCCAAGGGCTCCATGGAGCCAGACGTCCACAGCTTTTGCCCTGCATTCAAAACTTGCTGGCCTGAGATGTCCCAGGGAGGATCACAGAGGACAGATGAAACACTTGGTCAGTAAGATCCCTTGGTCATGGGGCCTCCAAGACTTCTGTCAGCTCTTGCTCTGGTCAGTAACTACCAAATCTGTCTCTGTGGGCATTGGGAAGTGTGATTGCTTTTCGGACACCTATGGGCTGGCTCCCTCCTTGCTAGCAGGAGGAGAGTTTGGGGCCTGGGGCCACAGAGAGTCTGTGCTGACGGCTTGGTGACTAGTGAGTGGGGCTTAGAGGCTGGCCAGTTCAACTTGACGATGACACAGTGGGAATTGGTTTCGTTACATCCCGGCAGAAATGGAAACCAACTCTTATGAATTCCAAAGTCAGAGGCAGTAGATTTCCATCTTGGCCACGTCATCTGCAGAAGAAATCGTATACACTAGTTTTCACCTGGGGATAAATTTGTTTCTCAAAATTTAGAAATGAGTTTGATGGTGAGCTCTCAGGCAGGTTTGTGGTAGAGACGAAGGACTCTGGGCAGAAAATACTGCTAACATCCTGAAAATGGACACCTGCTGGGGGACACTCTGCCCAGCAAAGGGGCTCTGAGCTGTCAGAGTCAATGGTACTTTTTGGCTAGGCTAGGAGGTCTTCCCTGGGACCTCCCAAGCCAGGGCTGCCTGGACTGGCTGAATTACTACATCCTTCAGTTTTTATTTTCCTCATTGTCTGCGGCCCTGTCCAGCCCTCCACATTCCCAGGCCATTGGCTGGTGTTATGGTTTAGGTCTAAAATCCCCAAAGGCTCATGTGTCAAAGACCTGGGCCTCAGCCAGTGGCACTGTTGGGAGATGGGGCTAAGGGAAGGCGGTTAGATCATTGGTGGCATGGCCTTGAAGTACCCTACCCCTTTCGGGCTCTCTCTCTCCCCTCCCCGGCTGCCATGAAATGAGCGGCTTTGCTCTACGACATCCCCTGCCATGCTGCAAAAGCACGGATGGAGGCCATGACCCTAAACAAAACTTGCCTCCTTCCAAGTGGATTACTTCAGGTATTTTGTGATGGCAACAGGAAGCTAACTAACATATTGACGAAGCCCCATCATTAGCCTCCTATACTACTGCAAGGCACCTGCCTGATGTCCAGCTTCTCACCTCCAAGTGCTGCCCTGGAGCCTCTTAGACACTGCCAGAGTCTCTGGTGTGGCCTGGTCATGTGTGTGCTTAGCATTACTCCTGAGACTCTAGGTTAAGAACAAGTGTGTGTTTCACAAGTACCCAGAGAGTTAGCCCAGAGTTTCACAAGCTCTGCTTATGGGACCTACACCATCAGCCTTGACGTGGTTTGAATGTGAAATGTCCCACATAGGCTCATGTGTGTGGACACTTGATCCCTAGGAGGTGTCTGGGAAGGCCGTGGAACTTTTAGGGGGGTGGAGCCTCCCTGGAGGAGGTGGATACCTGGGAGAGGTTCCACTTCTATTCACTCGCTGCCTCCTGACTGAAGACACAATGTGATCAGCTGCCTCCTGCACCTGAGACCGAGCCTTCCCGGCCATGGCTGACTGTATCCCCTCAACCCGAGAGCCAGATGAACCCTCCCTCCCTTAAGTTGCCTCTTGTGAGGTGTTTTCTCACAGCCATGAGAAAAGTAATGAACACAAATCTCATCTGGGAACTGCCCAGGCTCAAAATTCTACTGGCCGAGAAATTCTCCGGATGTGTAAGAGTGAGGCCATGGTCCCCTCAACATCCCTCAGGTGACTGGATCAAGTCTGAATCTCTCAGAACACTCCCATTCCCTCTGCCTGAAGCGCCCTTCCCCTCTGCACCCAGTCAGCTCTTGACCTCCGTCATCTCCAACGTAAGTTGCCCAGGGAAACCCTGACCTCTGTAAGAGGTCCCGAGCTTTTCCTCCCTAGCATGAGGCAGTTTGTAATTTGGCATCTTTGGGTCTGTGTGTGTCTCCCCGACAAGGTCGGAAAGATGAGGAGAAGGGCTGTGTCTTTCCCATTGTGTCCCAGTCCCTGGTTCTGAACCTGGGAAACCGACTGAGTTCTGTTGGTAATTATCACCTTCCTCTGTACCTGTCCTGCGGCTTCTTTTTCCCACTAAATATTTTGTGTTTATTCTCTGAGAATTTCATACATGATACAATATATTTTGATCTTATTCACCCCCTCCTCCCCTGTTCCAGCTGCTCCTAGATCCCCCCGGTCCTCCCCCCAACTTCATGGCCTCCTTCTTTAAATTTTACTAACCCTCTGAATCTAATTAGTACTGCCCACATGTGCATGGATGTGGGGTGTTCCACTGGAGCGTGGACAATTAACCAGGGACCACACCTTTGAGGAAAACCAGCTCTTCTCCCCCCAGCTCAGTCAGCTGTCGAAAGCTCTTCAGCCAGGGGCGGGGGCTTGTGGGATCCTCCCCATCCATGTCAACATGGTGCCTAGCTGGATCTTGTGCAGATATTGTGCTGTGACCTCATGAGGGCAACGGCCCTGTCATGTCCAGAAGACACTGTTTTGCCCAAGTCCTCCCCAGCCACTAGCTCTTAGACTCATTCTGCACCCTCTTCCTTCATGATTCCTGAGCCTTCAAGGGAAGATGTGTGCCATGAATGTCCCATTTAAGACAGAACACTCCGTAGACACTTATTCTCTGCTATAGCTTCTTGTTTATTTGCTCTGAGTATTGCAACTATATTAAAAATAAATATACGGGCGGTGGTGGCGCACGCCTTTAATCCCAGCACTCGGGAGGCAGAGCCAGGTGGATCTCTGTGAGTTCGAGGCCAGCCTGGGCTACCAAGTGAGTCCCAGGAAAGGCGCAAAGCTACACAGAGAAACCCTGTCTCGAAAAACC
>CABHPP010095058.1:0-10215 GCA_902168425.1 Peromyscus attwateri
CAGGCGGTGGCTCATGCCTTTAATACCAGAGGCAGGCGGATCTCTGTGAGTTCGAGGTCAGCCTGGGCTACAGAGTAAGTTCCAGGAAAGGTGCAAAGCTACACAGAGAAGCCCCTGTCTCAAAGAAGAAAAAAAAAATGAACAACAGCTAAAGGCAGAGATCTTGGTCAAGTGCTGCCTCCAGTCTAGCCAGGGAAATGAATGGATCTTTTTTTTTGGGGGGGGGGGGGTGTTTGGGTTTTTTTGTTTTGTTTTGTTTTGTTTTTAAGACAGGGTTTCTCTGTGTAGCTTTGCGCCTTTCCTGGAACTCACTCTGTAGACCAGGCTGGCCTCGAACTCACAGAGATCCGCCTGCCTCTGCCTTCCGAGTGCTGGGAAATGAATCTTAACCAAGATGGTTTGCAGACCAAAGCTTAACCCAGAAACCTGAAAGTCTGTGCCCTTGGCTTTCTGGCTGGGCAACCCCGGGCAGGTTGTTCGGCCTCTCTATGCCTTTATCTCTTCCTCTGTAAAATGGGGACTGAAAGCAGATCTTGCAGGGCTGTGGTTGGTATTAACTAGAATTATGTCATCAAAATATATAACACAGCCCAGGGACCCATCCTGTCCCCAAGGAGTGGTAACTTTCCTGTAGATGTAGGACAAGTGGGGTAGAACTGTGTGGGTGGTCTTCCAGCCCATTTTAACATGGACCTCAGTGCACTCTGTCCAACCCTGGCCCTGCATGAGCTGCGTCTCCCTGAGTCAGTACCTACCCTCAGAGCTTCAGCTTTCTCTTCCCTGAGCAAGCCACCAATAAGGGATCTTAGAGCCTGTGAGGGGAAATGTGGTAGGAGTTTAGCAGAATCACTGTATGGGATAGATATTAGAATGAGCAACTTTTTTTAGAAAAGAATCCTTATGGAAAACAGTGGTTGTTTCCTGTGATCTGTAGGATTGTTTTGCTGAAGAGACTTTGCAGCCATCCCATGACTTTGGTCACAAGACCCCTCAGGCACACCTGATACACAGGGCACGTAATAAAAAACTGGAGTCAAGGAGGCATGTGATGCTCTCCTTCAGTAAGACATGTAAATTAAGATAAGGGAACTTGGTATGAGGAAATACTTTGTGTAATAATCAATACATATGCCTTTGTATGGCTGTTTGGGGGTTCAGTCCATCAGAAGAGGCTGGACCTTCCTGCTGCCACATAGGCCTTAAAATTTCATCTTGGGCCAGGCGGTGGTGGCGCATGCCTTTAATTCCAGCACTGGAGAGGCAGAGCCAGGTGGAACTCTGTGAGTTCGAGGCCAGCCTGGTCTCCAAAGTGAGTTCCAGGAAAGGTGCAAAGCTACACAGAGAAACCCTGTCTCTGAAAAACAAACAAACAAACAAATAAATAAATGAATGAATGAATGAATGAATGAATAAATAAATTTCATCTTGGGAGTGCCTACGCAGTGTACCCCGACAAGAGTTTCCTTATGAAATCATTGTAGCTATTAAACAAGACAGTGCACAAGGTGTTTAGAAGAAGGCACAGCACATCAGAGATACTTAGATATTAGTGATCAGGAATCCAGACTCCAGCATCCAAAGACCCAATGTCATTTTCTAGAAGAACAAAGTGTCCTCCTCCTCCATTCCCAGGGATTCTTCCAGTTCTAGAGAGTCTGGTGGTGCACGCCTTTAATCCCAGCACTAGGAGGCAGAGCCAGGCAGATCTCTGTGAGTTCAAGGCCAGCCTGGTACAGAGTGAGATCCAAGACAGGCACCAAAAACTACACAGAAACCCTGTCTCGAGAAAAAAAAATTTAAAAAAAAAATTGTACCACTTACTGCTCTCTGAAGTAGTAGTATTTGTGATAATACATGTTGTCATATAACATTAATATGTACTTTATATTTAAGAGGATTCATTAATGTATAAACATTATATTTAAGAGATTCATTTTGCTTGCTTGTTATTAACAGGGTCTTATACTGTAGCTCAGGTTGGCTTATCCTTAAACTCATAGCAATCCTCCTGCCTCGGCTTCTCAAGTGTTGAGATTACAGAAGTGAGCTGCCACACCTGGCTTAAACTTTTGGTTTTTTGTTTGTTTGTTTGTTTTGTTTCTTGTTTTTTGAGACAGGGTTTTTCTATGTAGTTTTGGTGCCTGCCCTGGATCTTGCTCTGTAGACCAGGCTGGCCCTCTAACACACAGAAATCCGCCTGGCTCTGCCTCCTGAGTGCTGGGATTAAAGGTGTATGCCACCAGCGCCCGGCTTAAAGTTTTGTTTTGTTTTGTGATGCTAGAGATTGAATTCCAGGCCCATGTATGTTGTGTATGTGCTCTGCCACTGAGCCACAACCCTTTTGTAAGAGAAAACAGAGGTCTAGAAGCACTAGGGAGACATCCAGAAGCAGGTCTTGAGATACGCTTGTGAGGACTGGATCTCCTGTCCATGAGGCAGACTTTCTGTCATCCTCAGGTTTTTAGTTGCACAACTTGTAGGTGGAGGTTGGAGTTCTGAGTTGGAATGTTGGCCTCCTGTGACCTGCCCTCCGGCCTCTGACCTCAGTACTGTGAAAGACTTTCTTGTTGGGATTCTCAGTTTGGAGCTCAGATTAACTGTTGACTTTAGATCTTTGGGCAGTAAAAATTGTCCTCAGAAACCCCCTTCAGGGCTTCTGCTCAGAGTCAGCATGTGGGGATGGGCACTTGGCTGTTCTAAAACCAACAAGATTTCCTGCAGCAAAAGAAAGCCTTTCACCTTTGCACCCATGACCTCAATCACCTTAGTGAGCCCCAGCAAGAGGAAATAAATGGTTCTCTTTTCCAGCTAGAAAAATACTGCAGAAAGAGGGTTTGAGGATTGCAAGGTGGGTCAGCTGATAAGGATGCTTGCTGTCAAGCCTCATGGCCTCTGACATCCACACTTATTCCATGGCACACACTCCCACATGCAAATAAGTGAATAAGTACAATATACTTAATATCTTTTAGATTTATTTGTGTGTGTGTGTGTGTGCTGCGCCCATGCCATTTGTGTGCAGACATCAGAAGAGGGCTTCAGATCCCCTAGAGTTAGAGTTACAGGTGGTTGTGAGCAATCCGACATGGTTCAGGGAACCAAACTCAGGACCTCTGGAAGAGTGCAAGTAGTCTTAACTACTGAGTTGTCTCTCTAGACCTATTTTTATTTTTATTTTTTTGTTTTTGTTTTTCTTTTTCAAGACAGGGTTTCCCTGTGTAGCTTTGCGACTTTCCTGGAACTCACAGAGATCCGCCTGCCTCTGCCTCCTGAGTGCTGGGATTAAAGGTGTGAGCCACTATCACCCGGCTTAGCCCTATTTTTATTACCATTTTTTAAATTATTTGTTTTGGGTTTTCTCTATGTAGCCCTGGCTGTCCTGGAATTCACAGCCATCTGCCTGGCTCTGCCTCTTAAGTGCTGGGGTAGTGTATGACTTTAATCCCAGCACTCAAGAGGCAGGCAGATCACTGTGAGTTTGTGGCCAGCCAGGGCCTGAGGCCACAAGTAGTGTGTGCCCAAACATGGTGCATTAAAAACATTGCATGAAATTACCTTCAGTCTGTGTGTATAAATATGATTCATGTTTAGACTCACCCCATTCCCAAGATACCTCATTATGTGTATGCAAATATTCCCTAATGAGGGACATTTCTGCTCCCAAGCACTCAGATAAAGAACACTCAGCCTGTCCTAGGGATATTTTGATGAGCTTCGTGGGGAAGGTGGACATTGAATTTGGGTATGCTATTGGGCACCTGTTTATACAGTACTTGAGATTCTGAGGCAGGAAGATAGTTCAAGGCCCAGTGTGGACTGCATAGTGAGTTCCAGGCTAGCCTGGTCTGCATTAATGAAACCCTGTTCTCAAAGCAGCAGCAACAGCACCACCATCATGAGATCTGGTACCCTCTTCTAGTGGGTAGGGATACATGCAGGCAGAACACTATATACATAATAGATGAATAAAAAAAAGCAGGAAAGAAAGGGAAGGGAAAGAGGGCCATTGTTTGGTTATTGTTTGCAGTACTGTTGCTGGTGGTTGCGGTCTAGGCTGGGTGTTTCTGTACTTTTAGCATCTTCTTCAAAGAATTAAAAAGTAAAGGTGCACATAGATTACAGAGTGGCAAGGAAACTAGTCAAAACACAGCAATACACAAGACAGGCCAGAATATACTGCAACAGAGCAGTCTGCCATTGAGTGAGGGTACTCAAGGGCCCTACTTACTGTTTGGGGCTTCCTTTTATGGGGTTCAAGAGAAGAAGTTTGTTTGCTGGGGCTATAATTTGGTCACTTCTCTATATTGACTGACTGGGGTTTTTCAAGACAGGATTTCTCTGTGTAGACTAGGCTGGCCTCAACTCAGAGATCTGCCTGCCTCTGCCTCCCGAGTGCTGGAAACAAAGGTGTGCACCATGACTGCCCAGCTGATGCATCTGATTGTAATCATATGCCTACCCAATTACGCATAGACGTAAGGTGGTAAATAAGGAATCCTCTCTGAAGTTTCACTTCAAGGACAGTTTGCCTCATTGTGCATGCGCTCCAAAGCGGTCTAAGCCAGGTCAGCCCATTGCTAGTAGTTTCCAGATTGTGGTTCAGGATGTTTGGATGGAAATGGGGAAATCAGAGATTGCTGAGGGGAGTAACTTATTTCCAATGCTTAAAGCAAGTATGAGCGTCAGTCTTGGGTTGCTAACAGGTTGCTAGGTTCACTGTCAAGAGACAGTTGTGTAAAGCCCAAGCCGTTCCTTATGCTTGGCTGTCTCAGTACTGGGAGTAAACCCAGGGTCTTGCACACTCCATGCAAGCAGTGTACCCCTGAATCACATTCCTGGGGCCTAGACATTGTTTTCCAAAAGCAAAAGAGAAATGGAAGAAAATAATTATCATAATCTAGTTACTTTCACCTAGAGGCATCTAGTCCAGTGATCTCATTTTATTTATTTTTTGCTTTGTTTGTTTGTTTTTCCAGACAGGGTTTCTCTGTGTTGTTTTGGTGCCTGTCGTGGATCTCGCTCTGTAGACCAGGCTGGCCTCAAACTCACAGAGATCCGCCTGGCTCTGCCTCCCGAGTGCTGGGATTAAAGGCGTGTGCCACCACCACCTGGCTCATTTAATTAACCTATTAGCTTTCTATTGTCCTTTAATACTTATCCTTAAACCTAGAGTCAGGACGTGGGAATAGCTGAGCAGAGTGACTAGGCTTGGGGTCTTATGGAACAACAGTGCAGGACAGAGGCTTGCCCAGCTGGGCTGGTGCACTCCTTGACTTTGACCTTGGAGACTCTGTTTCTCACCAGGTAGACCTCTAGTAGAGTGTCCTTTAACATGGCAGCTGGCTGGCTCCAGAGTGACCGGAGAAGGGAGCAGGGCAGAAGCCTGCCCTGTGACCAGCTTAGTCATATAACGGTGCTTCAGCCTTAAGTTGAATACCCACAGGCTTATGCTGGGATGTTATGGAATGAACTCTCAAGAGCATAAATACCAGGAGGCAGAGAAGATGGAGGTCACAGTGGAACCTGGCTGCCACATGTCAAATCCTGTGTTTGTCCCTTTCTTCAGCCTGGAGAAGGGACTGGTACCCCGTGACTTAAGCTACTGAGGTCATACAAGTTGCAAGTGTTGGAGCCGAGATGTTCTCATTTCCAGATATTGTGAGGGAAGGGATTATTGGCACGGTCCTTCTGAAAACAGCCAGAGACCCAGGCATTGTCCAGCAGTGATGTTGATCATCGACTCACTCATAAAATGGGCGAGGCCCCTCCTCTGTGCCTGCTGCTGTTCCCAGTATTTGGGGTGCAACAGTGAATATCTGTGCTTGAACAGAAGCACAGTCTTTTGGACACTTGCCTGCCTTGACTTGTTAGATACCTTGGAGAGTGTGGGAACCTGGGATCCTTTCCCACCTGCCTCCAGTGTGCTGGGGAGCCCGGGGAACCCTCTCCCTTCCTGGTGCTACCTTTGAGCAGGAGCTACTTGGGTCAGAGCAGTGGTGGCTGGCCACATACCTGAGTATCCTGCCTGTTGGCATCATTGATGTCCCAATCCAGGCTGCTGAGCTCCGGTGACTGCAATGTGGAAAATAATGTTCTGATACAGAACCAGGTCCCAGATTAGTTCTGCTGAGAGTGGGGTCACAGCTCACTCAAGAGGCAGTCATCTCAAGGGCGAACTGGAAAAGAGCTTATCTCACAGACCTGAATCTGTTCATCCTGTGCCAGGCCTTCAAAAGGCAGCATGGGGACTGTCTCTGTTGGTACAGCCTGTGATACACAGAAACCCTGCATCCCTCCTCTGCTGACTAGACTAGGTTCACAGACAGGCTTCCCGTGGGACTGTGCCCGCTCTCTCTGCTCCCTGTCAGCCCAAGTAGCCCCTCAGACTGTGTATGGGTCACTGCAGGGCCTGACTCATATCTCCCTTTCTTGCAGAAGCACGAGTTCTCCGTGGACATGACCTGCGGGGGATGTGCTGATGCTGTCTCCCGAGTCCTCAACAAGCTGGGAGGTGAGTGGCTCTCCCTTGGGGATGGGATGGGGAGATGGTTATGTGGGGAGTCGTGTTCAGATACATGAGGCCTACCGGGATCGGCTGCAGGTCAGCTGGTACTGAAGTGTGTGGAGGGCCTCGTGCACACCTTGGCCTCTGCTCGGTGGCTTATGTGGAGATGGCCTGCACCTCACTGCAGCCACCTCAGGTTTCTTTCATTCACTACACTCCTCCCCTCCTAGTTCAGTCTTGTTTTTGAGACAAAGCCTTGCTAAGTAGCCCTAGCTGTCCTGGAATGCACCATATAGACTAGGCTGCTGCTAGATTTGCGATAATCCTTCTGCCTCTGCCTTCTAAATGCTGGAATTACGAACATGTGCCACCATGCCACCGTATACAATGCCATTTTGTTGTCCATTTTTTCACCTCTTCTCTCCTCCGTCTCCCTCTTTGGGGTCTCTGTGTATCCCAGGCTGGTGGTCATGGACTCCATCATCCAGCCTCTGCTAGAGTTGCAGGCACACACCACCACTGCACAGCGACTGTCTTCCTTTTATGAAGGCAACAACTGTCTAGAAGTCAATGACGTGGCTGGATTCTCAGAGCCAGCAGGGCAGAGCGGGGATTTGGCCACACCACCAAGCTCCGGAGCCCTGGAGGTGTTAGTATGTTGGTGATCTGCAGTGTGACATCATATACAGATTAACAATAGCCAGGCCTGGAGGTGCATCCCAGTAAACCCAAATCAAAAGTTTTAGGCCAGCCTGGACAATTTAAGGAGACCTTGTCTCAAAGTAAAAATGACCAAAGAGGTTGGGGCTGTAGCTGAGAAATAAAGGGCTTGAGTAGCATGTGTGACACTCTAGATTGAATCCACAGCACTGCAATAAAATAAAAATAATAACAAGTTTATTAAAGCAAAGTTGGGTGTGCCGCTCATACCTGTAATCCCAGCAGTTAGAAGGCCGAGGCAAACTAGGCATTGCCATGGATTTGAGGCTAGCCTGGACAACAGAGAGAGACCCTATCTCTACAAATCATAAATAAATAAAACCTAGGGTAACAATACCACTGAGTGTTGAGACTGCCCACACATGGTCAGCCAACAAAGTGGTGGGACTTTTACAAGGTGGGGCGGGACTGACGACACCAGTGCCCAGGGGAAGTGCCTTGGCCAAGTCCCACAGTGAGAGTGAGTCAGTGGCTCAGGGACTCCATTCCGAGCTTTGTGAGCTGGAATAGCTTCTTTTTATGTTTTCTTTTTGTTTTTGAGATAGGGTCTCCCATGGTAGCCCTGGCTGGCCTGGAATTCACCATGAGTAGCCCAGGGTAGGCTTCAAACCATAAAGTCTTCCTGCCTCAGTGTCATGAGTTCTGGGGTTCCAGGTATGAGCCACTGCGCCCAGCTACACTGAGATGTCTGCTCACAGGAATCTGAGACACCATGGAGAACCTGGCTGCTGACTTCCCACAAGGCCATGGGCTTCCCTCCCCTGGGTTTGGGCATCCCCAGCTATGATCTGAGAATGTCAGTCCATATCAGCACGTGCCGGAGATGCTTCAGAAATGAAATAGCGTATGCTGAAGAGATGGCTCAAAGGTTAAGAGTACTGACTGCTCTTCCAAAGGATCGGGGTTCAATTCCCAGCTCCCTCTTGGCAGCTCACAACTGTCAGTAACTTTTTGTTATATGTAGATTCAGAGATTGCAGTCATGCCCTGTACCATGTGCTGAAGAGCCCTGCTGGGACTGAGGGGCCTTTCCTTTGATAGGTTTGTCCCTGTGCTGGCTAGTTAATGTCAACTTGACACAAGCTAGAGTCATGTAGGCAGCGGAAACCTTATTTTTTTTTATTTTAATGGTTTTTTTTTTGTTGTTTTTTCGAGACAGGGTTTCTCTGTGTAGCTTTTGGAGCCTGTCCTGGAACTCACTTTGTACACCAGGTTGGCCTTGAACTCACAGAGATCCGCCTGCCTCTGCCTCCCAAGTGCTGGGATTAAAGGCGTGTGCCACCACTGCCTGGCCAGCGGGAACCTTAATTGAAAAATGACCCCATCAGATTGGCCTATGGGCAAGTCTCTGGTGCATTTTCTTGATAACAATTGGTGTGGGAGCTCATGAGGAGCAAAGCGAGCCAGTAAGCAGTACTCCTTCATGGCCTCTGCTTGAGTTCCTGCCTTCAGGTTCCTGTCGCCCTGCCCTGCCCTGCCCAGTGGATTGTGATATGGAAGTGTAATATCACAGCAATAGAAACCTTAACTAAGACACTCTTCTCCTCTTGAAGACAGCCAAGGTGTTTTGAGTGCTTAGGACTCGGGTAGTCAGACTAATGGGTGACTTGGGTAAGAAAAGGCACTGAGGCCAACCCCAACCCCTTTGTGACAGCTGGGGAAGCCAAGGCCTGTAATGGCCCTGACCATAGCCACAGGGGCCTTTTCATTGGCACACCGTCTTAGAGGAGAGCATTGTGGGTTTTCTTTTGTGGTGGGAGTAGGGGCTGGACAGTAGGGAGGCAGTTTGGCAGTGGCTCTTAACACCCACATGTGCCCCACAGTTCTCCTCTGATTCATGGTGTGGAAGTCTTTCATAGGTGTGGCCAGGTGGGCTTGGGTGCGCTGGCTGTAAAATGGTAACAGTATTGGGCAGGCAGAACTGATCCCCTGTCCTAGGAAGGATTGAGTACGTGAGCAGATGTGGAGACACCACACTGGAAAGACAGGGAGCTGTTGAAAAGCAAGGGAGGAAGCCAGGCTTGTCACCACACTGAGCAGGAAGCTGAGACAGGAAAATCATAAACTCAGGCCTCCCTGGTCTGTAGAGTGAGTTCAAGGCTACCCTGGGTAACTTAGTGAGACTGCCTCAAAATAAAATGTATAAGAAGGCCTGGGGATGGAACTCAGTGATGGAGTGCTTGCTTGGCATGTTTTGATACCTTGGGTACCAGTAGCTCTGTATTGCTAAATTGGAAGGTTAGCTTGAATGTAGGAAAGTGAGGTACTAGTGATGGCAGGGTTGGGGGCAGGGGAGAGTGGGGGGTGGGGGTGGGAGCTGATGGAAGGAGGGAAGGAAAGGGAGGAAAGAGAAAAGAAAACTCAGAGGGCTGAGGAAATAGCTTAGAAGTGGCGTGCTTGCTTGATGCTTAAGGTCTTGAGTTCAATCCCTATCACACACAGAGAGGAGCCTGCAGCAGAGCCTGCCATGCTCACAGTGCCTAAAACAGAAAGAGCTTGCTGCTCCCTGGCTCCAGGAGAGGGGCCTGGTGTTCCCGGAATAATCACGGAGGTTGACCTCTTTGTTCAGTGGGTGGAGGGATCCTGCTTCCTGCTCCCACATCCCAGTTTCCTTCTTCCTGCAGGAGTGGAGTTCAACATTGACTTGCCCAACAAGAAGGTCTGCATTGAGTCTGAGCACAGCACAGACACACTGCTGGCCACGCTCAACAAAACAGGAAAGGCCGTGTCCTACCTGGGCCCCAAGTAGCCAGGACCTGGGCCAGTCCCTCTGGATCTACTAAAGAGGTAGGTGGGTGAGGCCCCAGCCTTCCTTGCACAAGCTTGTTGCTTTTCCAGGGGTCCCATGGGTTACAAATCCTTCACCTGAAAGGCTTGGGCCCAGAAGCAGTTCAGATTGCAGTTTCTCTGAGATTTAGAACCTTTGCCTAACTTCACCCAAAGGGCATCCATAATAGGAAAACCCTAAACATTTTTGCCTTTGAGTTGGCA
>CABHPP010095059.1:0-11517 GCA_902168425.1 Peromyscus attwateri
ACGTTTTACAACCAAAACTTTTTGCAGTTAATAATTTTAGTTCAAACAAGCGTCTCTGCAACTTTTGTTCTCACAGACAGACCTTTCTAGGTACAGTAGTATTGTAAACCGCACTATTTTTGACGTTAGCTCAGGTTTTTCTGTATTGCATTGATTTTCCACAGATCTCAGCTGTGGGGAACTACTTTAGCAGATATATTTCTTATTACTTCTTATATACTTCTTATATTCATTCCATCTTCTTAATTCTTTTTAAACTTACATTTACAACTAGTATCTTTACTTCTTACAAGCTTATTACTCTATGTTTTAGGACTACCTTAGATTCTTGCAAGCTTATATTTTTAAAGGAACTCTATGGATCTATTTTACAAACTTATATAGGGCTACCATTAATTAGCATATATTTAACTTAGTAAACACCTAAAGATTTCTTAACACAGCTCTAACAAGACAGAATTTTTACAAACTCACATATCTTATTTTCATCTTTTTCTACTTCTTACTCTTAATTATTATCACTATCTCTATTAGAAAGATTCTCTTAACTAAACAGAAAGTTTTTTAGAAAGAAAAAAAGATTTATTTTTATGCATGTGTCTCTGTGTGTGCCACATATGTGCAGGTGACCACAGAGTCAAGAAGAGAGCTGTAGCTATTTTGTTGTTGATTTTTAACTCTTTGCTCTTTGGGGGTGTGCCACCCAACTCCCAAATAAATACACAGAGACTTCTTCTTACTGATGAGTGTCCAGCCTTAGCTTTGCTTGTTTCTAGCCAGCTTTTCTTAACTTAAATTATCCTGAATACCTTTTGCCTCTGGGCTTTTACCTTTCTCTATTCTATATTTCTTTCTTTCCTTCTTACTACATGGCTGGTTGTGTGGCTGGGTGACTAGCCCCGGCTTCCTCCTCTCCTCCCCCCTTTCTTGCTCCTCCCCTTCTCTTCTTCTATTTATTCTCTCTGCCTGCCAGCCCTGCCTATCCTTTCTCCTGCCTTGCTATTGGCCATTTAGCTCTTTATTAGATCAATTGGGTGTTTTAGACAGGCAAAGTAACACACCTTCACAGAATTAAACAAATGCAACATAAAAAAACGCAACACATATTTGATCATTAAATGAATATGCCATATCATAAACAAATGTAACACATCTTCAACTAATGTTCCACAACAGAAGGTATCGGATCCCCTGGAGCTAGAGTTACAGGCAGCTGTGAGCCACTCAACATGAATGCTTGGAAATCAACTCTGGTCCTCTAGAAGAACAGAATGCACTCTTAACTACTTGGCCATCTCTCCAGCTCCTGAAAGAATAGTCTAAATCACTGGCATGCTATACTTTGGATCTAAAAAGACCACCTGGAGCCCATGTGCTAAAGGCTTGTTCTCTGGCCTTTGGTGCCCTTAGGTGGTGGAAATTGGGAGACTGGTCTAGTTGGAAGTAGTTAGCTCACAAGGAACATGATAATGAAGGGTATGCTGTTATCTTTACCCTTTTGCTCTGCATACCTCTTGTTTACTTCCCAGCTGCCATGAGGTGAACAACTTCTTCCATCAAACACAGCAATCATTGTGCACTGCCCCCGCCCCCCATGCCAGCCCGACCACCAGAGTCCAATGACCACGGTCTGAGGTCTCTGAAACCATAAGCTAACATAAACCTTTCTTCCACTTATTAGGTTGGTTCTGTCAGGCATTTGATACAGCTCACAAAGGTCACTAACAATTTGTTTTCTGTTATAACATAATGCCTGAGTATAGGCAGAAGTCTCTGTCCTGCAAGCTGCTCCCAAGTAACCACACAGAGGCTTAATATTAATTATAAATGCTCAGTCAATAGCTCAGTTGTTACTTTTGGCTTGGTAACTTTTCTCAGTATGGCATGTCCACCTTGCTTCTCTATGTGTCTGCTTGCTACTCCTGACTCTGCCCTTCTTCTTCCCAGCATTCTATTTGGCTCTCCCCCAACCTTTTCCTGTCCAGCTATTGGCCAGTCAGCTTCTTTATTAAACCAATCACAGTGACACATATTCACACCGTGTAAAGGAGTATCCCACAGCCGAGGCTGAGTAATTTACAAAGATAGGTTTGGGCTAGTGAGATGGTTCATCAAGTAAAGGTGCATGCCACTAAGCCCGATGACCTGAGTTTGATCCCTGAGATTCACATGGTGGTAGCAAAGAACTGACCCCCACAAGTTGTTCCCTGACCTCCATATGTGTACAGATACACAATGCACTCCCTGCCCCCCCACACACACACAGATTCTGAATGCACAAATGTAATGTTCAGGACATGTTCCTAGAGACTGTTGTGTACAAGAGTGTGCTGTGGCACCTGTAAAGGCCTTCTCTTGGAGGTAGAGGGGTGACGGACTTGAGCTGGAGGCCTCACAGAAACAAGACAAGTGCTACACTTGTCTAGCAATTTCCCCTGCCTCTGCCTCCCCAGTAGCTAGGAGGTCGGGCTTGTGGCACAGTCTTGGTTTTTTGAAGTTCTTTTGGTATTCCATAATAAGGTAAAGGTTATGAGACGAGAAAGAGCTAGTAGGCTAGCATGAATCTTTGCACCTCTACAACCCTCTCCAACTTGACCAACCTAATCTCATTGACCTCCAAAGGCCCTACCTTCAAAACCCACCACCATAGGAATCTTGGGATTAAATTTCCATCACATAAGCTTTTGGGGGACACCTAACGCTCATGAAATCTACCCTCTTAGCAAGGCATATACTCTTCATTTGTTTTTTATGGCACTGGTACAAGAACTAAATGGTTAAAAAAATCACGTCACTGTACTTTTATGAACTAATCAACACAAGAAGAAATAAGATACTTAGGGCAGTACTAAAAACAACTCCATCAGATAGGGGAAGGCTTATTCTTTGCATAGCGCTTTGCAGACCTGAGCATCAAAGGCATTAACTTTCCTAAAATCATAGGCTAACTAAGAGCAGAGCCAGAACTGAGGAGCCAAAATTAAATCAGATGCCAAAAGGTTAGTAACCCCACGTGACTCCAACCTTGTGGAGGAAGCCAGTCATTCCTTTTCTTCTGCTTGGTCTCTTCATTCCTAAACTGCTGCTGTCAATAATAATGTGACACTCACACAGTTGCTGTAACAATAAATGGAGGTGATGCATGTGTCTCTACTCTGCCACGCTCAGTTCCTATCTCCTCTTCCCTTGGCTTTGTTTTACTTTGCTTATTTAAGACAGGGTGTCATGTAGTCCTCAAGCTCACTACATAGCTGAAGATGGCCTTGAACTCTCTATTTTCCTGTCTCTACCTCTCCAGGATTGCAGGCCTGTACCACCACGCCTAACTCTCAAGTGAATAATTTTTGGACATTTTAGTTTATTATTGGAAGAGCACTTACTATGCATTCTACTCGCTGAACACATTTTTAACTGTACAACATGATCTTGTTGACTAGGGGTGGGATGTTACACAGCACATCTCTACAGCTTATTTATCTTGCATAACTGAAACTTCAGCAGTTGGCCACTCCCACTACCTCCTCCCAATAGCCACCCAGAACTGGAAAGGCCTTTGGAAAGGGTAAACCAGGGTCTAGGAGACATAGCTTAGTGGGTAAAGTGTTTGCGTTGCAAACACAGGGACCAGGGTTTGATCGACAGCTGCTATGTTAAAAAAAATTTTTTTTTTAAGTCTGGTATGGTGGTACCATGCTTGCACTCCTGGTGCTGAGGAGACAGAGACAGATAGGTCTCTAAGGCTCACTAACCATCCAGCCTAGCCTAGTTGGCAAGTCCAGGCCAGAGAAACAGAGCTGTGTAAGCAAACCAGGAAGATGGGCAGCACTGAATGAAGAACTACAGCCCAGGTTATATCAGGCCTCCATACACACGTGCTCATGTGCACACCTGAAGATACATGAGCAGACAAACATATAACTAAGGAAATAGAGCCAGAAATATGCTTCAGTGGACAAGGTTACCCACACCTGACCACATGAGTTAGATGACCCAGGATCCACAAGGTAAATGGTTCTCAAAATTTGTCCTCTGAATCTCCATCCCTGCACCATGCAGGCATGTACACATGTATGCATGCTCAACAAATAAATGTAATAATTAAAAGAATTTAAAAAGCAAAGGTAGAATTCTATTTCATATGTAACCCTTCCCTGTCTATGAGACAGCGTCTTAATGTGTAGCACAGACTCTCCTCAGTATGGTGATTTTTTTTCAGCCTCCATCCCCTCTAGTACTGGGACCGCAGGTATACACCACCCTGCATGACTCATTTTCTAATTTCCTCAGTTTAATGTCTCAGGTATGGCAACATGATTGGTTTAAGTCCTAGAAAAACTCAAAGACAATTTGGAACTGCCAGGCTGAGTATGGGCACTTTAAGTAGGAAGAAGGAAGCTGGGAGGGAGTCCTGACCCCAGAAGCACTGTACCCAGCAGACACTAGGTGCCACGTGGAGTTAGTTTGGAGTGCAGCCTTCTAATTGGCCATATACTGAGAAAGCATTGGGAAATTACCTTCTGGGGAATCCCAGCAGCCTACTTCACATGCTAATTAGTTACTGGACTCAGTACCTAGTATTCAGATGCAGTACCAGTGGAAAGAAAGCCACGCCTTATTCTTAGAGTCCTGTGGGTGTCTCACGATTAGATCTCATTTCTGGCCAGCTCCTCTTGCCCTCCTTGGAGATTCTCCAATGAGGAGTGAAGTGTTTTACACTTTACTGACATATATACTTAAAATTCTTTTTTTTAAGGAGATAAAATGCTTCCCCCACTCCCATGATATTCGATTTTAGAGTTAGCAATCATCTTTGAGCCAATTTAGACCCTCCCCCTCTCATAATATAGGTGAGGTACTATGAACTACAATGACTATGCTGGGCAACAAGTTTCCTTTTGTTTTAATGCATCTGGGGAAAAAAAAAAAAAGGCCACTGTCCTGCTCTAAGGAGGAAGATGGTCCACCCTGAGACCTCTGGGGTGACACCATGACACCATGCCACTCTGAAGAAGTAGGAGTGCAAGGGAGGGCGAGGGAGAGCCGAACAAGGAAAAAGTGCCACAGCAAACTCCACCCATCCGGGACCTCCGAGGCATGCTAGCGACCCATGGCGGTAAAAACATAGGGTGCGGTAGATAAAATGGGTTCTAGTTACTTTTCTGTTGTTGTGATAAAACACTCTCAGCGAAGGCAGCCTGGGAAGGAAAGCTTTGTTCGGCTTGCTCTTCCAGGTCACAGTCCATCTTGGTGGAACGCGAGGCAAGAGCTGGAGAAGTCATGGAGGAATACCGTCAGTGGCTTGCTTGAGGCCAGACTCTTGCTCAGCTAGCTAGCTTGTTTGCCCGCCTCTTCCGTCCTTACCTTCTTTCCTTCTTCCTTTCTTCCCCCCTCCCCCTTCTTTCTTTCTCTTTCTTCCTTCTGTAAGAGCCAAAGTTACATTTTAAGTTACTATGCCTTAGAGATCCATGAAACAAAAATGCCTCTGATCTGCAAGCCCCTTGCCCAAGGACAGATAGTTCCTGAAGTGCTGGAGGCTCTTGTTTATGGGAGATAAGAAGCCACATGTTTTCACTCCCCTGAACAAGTTTGTCTGACCCATCTGCACAAGATGTGCTTGATCACATTGTGGGCGGGAGGTTCACAGGCAGGAAATACATCAGGATATGTGCTTGCCCCTGATTGGATGTAGGCTGGAGGTATGTCAGGATGTATGCTTTTCTATGATTGAACCTGATGGGAAATACAATGAATTATGGGTTTTCCTTCTTAAGCTGCTGCAAGCTATGACTCAGGGCCATTTCCCAGGCTCTTGGGTATGGACCTGGTCAGAGTCCATCCACCTGGCCAGTGTTTAATTAAAGCTTTCTTCAAATTTGGCTTTAAACTGTGGTACTGGTCTTATTCTCCATCAGTGGGATTAGCCCTTCCTTCCTTCCTTCCTTCCTTCCTTCCTTCCTTCCTTCCTTCCTTCCTCTCTTTCCTTTTGAGACAGCTTCATTATGTGTCCCCTCAAACTCAAAGAGATAGATACACCTCATCCTCTTCTCTAGTTCTGGGACTAAAAAAATGCACCGTGTCTTGCTTAGCTAGCTTTCATATACAGCCCAGGACTAGGGCCTGGGGACGGTTCTGCCCACAGTAGGCTAAGCCCACGTGCATCAATTAATAATGAAGACATGATCCAGAGACACGCCCACAAGGGAATATGATCTAGGGAATTCCTTATTTCAGGCTTTCCTCTCGTATGTGTCGAGTTGACAATTAAGCTAACGAGGACAACGTTATATGAATAAATAAGTGGTTGGATAAAAAGTTTGGTGAGAAATAGGGTGTGAAAGAAAGTTTCCCCAGGCGTGGTGGCACCAGCCTTTAATCCCAGCACTCAGGAGGCAGAGTTAGGCAAATCTGTGTGAGTTAGAGGCCAGCCTGGCCTACAGAGTGAGTTCCAGGACAGCCAGGGCTATGTAGAGAGGCTCTGTCTCAAAAAAAAAAAAAAAAAAAGCAGAAAAGAGAAAGAAAGAATTATAAGCTACATAGAATGTGATGAGGTTGCAACATTCTTGCCAAAGATGGAAAACACAGGACGAATAGAAACTGAAATCCTTTTGACATAGTTAGTGTCAAAATCCAAAGAGGCTGAGGGGTAGTCCCAAGAGACTAGATACAACAGAGACATGCACTCCATGCTTCAGAACTGAATGGATTCTCTCACAATAAAGTACGTGACTAGGACAAATGTAGACACTTGAATGGGGTCTGTGGGCTTGACACCGCTCAGAGGGCAGTTACACAGGAGTGCTAATTTCCTGATGGTTAGCCTGTGGCTTAGTTAGGACAGCATCTGCGCTTACCTAACATGCATAAGGCTCTAGTTGTGATCTCAGGCACACACACAGAGTTTCCTGATAGACCTGAGCATCTACTTCTTTGCAAAAGTGTGTTTGTCACTTGTAGTTACAAAAATACTGAGTCAGCAAGGTAAGCGCCACAGTCATGCATATGGCTAAGGAGCCATGCTCGACAGTCTGCCCCTCAAATTACAACTGAATCTAGCTAGATATAGCATGAGTCAAGCATGTTGTTGACTCTTTGAATTACTATAAAAATTTAGATATTACCTGATAGACAGTACAAATTACATCATGACAGATAATTGTCATAAGCAAACCAACCCATTATAATATATAAACATAATATGTAAAACCAAGTTTCACTATTAAACCACAGCATCACTTAAGCATTTTTGCTAAGGGTAGGGATGTAATTCTGTGGTAGAGCACTTACCAAGCAAGTATGCAGCCCTAGATTCCACTCCAATGGTGCAAAGAATTTTTAAAAAGAACTTTACTTAAATTTCTAGATATTTTTGCTTCCTCAAAGCGAAATTTGAGCCAATTAAAATTACTTAAATTTTTTTGACACTTTCATACATATATTTAATGAATTTTAGTTACCTTTGCCCCGAATACCTTTCTTTTCAGTGACTCTAGATTGTGTCAAGTTGACATAAAACTAGCTAGTACAGTGGGAAAGTACATTTTACTCAACTATTTGTCAATTTTCTACAAGTAAGCATTCAAGAATATAGTGTTGCAAGGTAAGCTCACCAGAGAACACACATGAAACACTCTTAAAGCCGAATAGAAAGTCTTTATTTGAGCAGGGAACTTGCCCAAATCATGCAGCCCCAATCCTCACAGCTCTTTGACTTTTATACACAAAAACTATATCCTGGGTGACACGGCAAAAATAGTTATCAAGCAGCAGAATGACAGAAGCCAAAAGGCAAGATTAGTCATTTAGGGACTTTCCTCAGTCCTGAAACTACGGACTTAGGTCTTTGATGGAATAGATCTTTGTTCCCATTTTGGCAGATGTTGGGGCCTACGTGCTGGGTTCTAAAGTCAGAATGGTGCCTGTAACATGGCATCAGTTGTGCTAAGGTCTGAGGGCCTGTTACAATTATTTTCTAAAGATGTGACCCTTGGCAGGTCCCACACACTCCAGGACAGTTCCTGCTCCCAATACTAAATGGGCAACACAAGCTGGACTCTGTGGACTTTTAAAGGGAGAGGAGGAGGAGAAGCAGCTGTTGTTGTTAGGTAAGTAGGGAGCTGGGGATAGAGAGGGTGGATGTGGGAGAAGTAGGGGGTGAATATGATCAAAATATATTCTGTGAAATCATCAAAGAATTAATAAAAATACAATTAGAAAGAGGCCAGTGCTGCATTTGTCAGCTGATCCAATCATTTCACTGATGAAGATATGTTAGCCATATAACACTTGGTTTTTGTTGACTGACAGGAGAAAAAAGTTTGGTTTTATCTCCAAGATACTTTGTAGTTTTTAAGTCATAATTAAGTAAATGAACTTTTCTCCTTACATTTTAAAAAAAGATTCATTTTTTAAAATAAAAAATTTATTTAGTGTATGTGTATGTGTGTACAACTGCCTGAATTCATGTGCACCATGTGTGTATCTGGTGTCCAAGGAGGCTAGAAAAGGGTGCTGGATCCTCTGGAGCTACAGAGGGCTGTGAGTGGCTACAGGGGTTGCTATGGAACAATCTTTGTACACTGTAAATATGTATGACTCTCATTGGTTAGTAAAGAGCTGACTGGCCTACAGCTGGGCAGGAAGGGATTGGGCAGGAGAGCCAGACGAGGAGGATGCCGGGAAGGAGAAGGGTGGAGTCTGAGGAGTCTGGAGCCAGACGCAGAAGAAACAACATGGGAGGTTCATAGATGAGGTAAATGAGCCTCAGAGCAGCACACAGATTAATACAAATGGGTTAATTTAAGTTGTAAGAGCTGACTGGAGACAAACCTAAGCTATTATTAATTAATAATAAGTCTCTGTGTAGTTATTTGGGAAGCGGTGGGCAAGACAGAGGTGATCGACTGTCCTGATGAAAAATTCTGCTTACAGTGGGTGCTGTGAAGTGAACCCTGGCCCTCTGCAAGAGTAGCATGTGTTCTAAATGGCTGAGCCTTCTCTCTAGCCTCTTACACTTATTTATGTGTGGGTGTGGGTGGGATGCACACAGAGTTATGGGTTTTTTTTCTTCTACTATATAGGTTGCAGGGATCTAACTCAAGTCATCAGGGATGGCAGCAAGTGTCTTTACCCACTAGACTATCTTTCCATGCCATGAATGAATATCTTTAGAGATGGTCAGAGTACGGCCTGTGGCCTCTTTCTCAAAGAAGGTATGTAAAAAGTTCAGGTTTTCCCTTCGTGACTCAAAATTATGTTGTAAGAACAACTTTTCTATTAATGAAGGTTAACTAAGTATCTCAATTTCTTAGAAAGCTGAGCACAAATAAGTAACAACACTGAGTATTTACTTCAAATTGAAATATAAAATACCACTCAAAGCAGTCCAAACAACAGTTAACATGGCCTGGGACTTCTCAGTGTGGGACTTGATTTACCTACAATTTTTTTAAGATATAAAACTATATTTTGTGGGGGCTGAAGAGATGGCTCAGTGGTTAAGAGCATGAGCTGTTTTTCCAGGGGACCCAGGTTCAGTTCCCAGTACCCACATGGCAGCTCATAGCTGTCTGTAACTCCAGTTCCAGGGGTCCCAACTCCCTCACATGGAAATAGATGCAAGAAAAACACCAATGCACATAAAGTAAAAAATAAATATAAATAAAAACTGTATTTTGTGTTGAAATTAAAGTCAACAAAGAAAGCCAGGCATGGTGGAACATGCCTTAAATCCTAGCACTTGGGAGGCAGAGGCAGGTGGATCTCTATGAGTTTGATGCCAGCCTGGTCTACAAAATGAGTTCCAAGGCTGTTACATAGAGAAACCTTGCCTCAAAAAAAAAAAAAAAAGTCAACACAGATATTAACTTGCTATATTAAAAATAGGGACTTCTGGCACTATAATTCATAATTCTAACACCTGGGAGGTAGAGGCAGGAGGATGAGACGTCCAAGGCTATCCTTGGCTACACAATGAGTACCAGGCCAGCCTGGGTTTCTGGAGACCAGAACAAGCAAGAAAAGAATGAGGCAGTAAAGTGAGTCATTTTCAGCATCCTCAAATTATTTCAGGTATATTTTAAAGGAAATTTTGCGCTTAACTACTTGGTTTTATTTTAAAAATGAATGTGGGGTCTGGATAGTTAGCTGAGAGGTTAAGAGCACTTACTGCTCTTGCTGAGGACCTTGGTGTGGTTCCTAGAACCCACACAGAGGCTGGCAACCATCAGTATCTCCACTTCCAGAGGCCTGACTCCCTCTTCTGATGTGGTGCACATACACACATACAATCAGGCAAACGTTCATACACATAAAATAAGTGAATGTAAAAGAATTTTTTTAACCAATGTGAATAATTCTTTACCTGTACAGAATGAAAATTTGTCAGCTCTTCAACATTCATTCAGGGTGGCTTTGATTTTGGTTTGGTTTTGTCATTGTTGTTGGTATCTTGTGACTTTATTTGGCACTGGGCAGCTGTCATCCACATCAACTGTAGAGTTTTGAACATGGTGATAGGGACATAAGTCACCAAAGCACAGAGCTTGTTTGCTGAATCATGGCCACCATGTTTGTGGGACAAATGCTATCAGAAAAGATATGGAGTAGTCCACATTCTTTGACCCAAACAGCTTTGTTGCACCTGTTATCAATACACATGTCTGAAGTTCCCATTTCCTTTGTGGCAAATTTCCAGACCTCTATGGGGGGCTGAGGGGCATGCTTCCCGAAGCTCACACCACGGATGTGCCTGTGAAGTCACTATTGTGTTCCCAGGACCATCTCACTGATGTCACAGCAGCCATCCTTTCTCTCTCTATCTTCTGTGCAGGAGCCACTGGGCCAGCTATGCTACGTATTCTTTCTTATTTACTTATTTTTGAGACAGGATCTTACTGTGATGTATCCCAGGCTAGCCTCAACCCCATAGTCCTGCTTCCGTCTCCTGAGTTCTAGGATTACAGATGTGTCCACCACACTTGCCTACTGCTCACCCATTAGGGTTGACAAAGCACTTCCTGTAGTTTATGCAAACATATTTTGCTCAACAGAGGTATTATTCATAGAGTTAATTAAACCAGTGTGTCTTAGCTGAGAAGTGGCAATGTCAAATCTGGGTTGTCCGAATTCAATTTTTCTCTTTTGTTTCTTTACTGCACCATTTCTTCTTAGCTTTCATGGTCTATGATGACTCCCTGTGAATGTTTGCACAAGGTTCCTGTGTGTTATTTTAGTATAGCTCAAGCAAAATAATATATTTATACAGGTGAATATTAGCTTTTCAAGACAGTTAACCCAGCCTCAAACAATTAAATATCCTTTATGTGGTAAAGCCCAGAGGGGCTGCAAAGCTAGCCTAGCTGGTTTAATTCAGATAATGAGTTTGTTCTTCATAAGAAAAGGAAGAAGAAGAAGGAAGTGAAGGAGGAAGAGGAAGAGGGGGAGGAGGAGGGGGAGGAGGAGGAGGAGGAGGAAGAGGAGGAAGAGGAGGAGGAGGAGGAAGAGGAGGAGGAGGAGGAG
>CABHPP010095061.1:0-12066 GCA_902168425.1 Peromyscus attwateri
GGGCATCTAGGTTGTTTCCAGGTTCTGGCTATTACAAATAGTGCTGCTATGAACATAGTTGAGCATGTATCTTTATGGTATGAATCAGCATTCCTTGGGTATATGCCCAAGAGTGGTATGGCTGGGTCTTGAGGTATACGATTCCTAATTTTCTGAGAAACCGCCATACTGATTTCCACAGTGGTTGTACAAGCTTGCATTCCCACCAACAGTGAAGGAGTGTTCCCTTTGCTCCACATCCTCTCCAACATTGACTGTCATTGGTGTTTTTGATCATAGCCATTCTGACAGGTGTAAGGTGGTATCTCAGAGTTGTTTTGATTTGCATTTCTCTGATGATTAAGGATGTTGAGCATTTCTTTAAATGTCTTTCAGTCATTTGTGATTCTTGTTTTGTGAATTCTCTGTTTAGCTCTTTAGCCCATTTTTTAATTGGATTGTTTAGTATTTTGATTTCTAGTTTCTTGAGTTCTTTATATACTGTGGAGATCAATCCTCTGTCAGATGTGGGGTTGGTGAAGATCTTTTCCCATTCTCTTGACTGTCTTTTTGTCTTATTGACTGTGTCTTTTGCCTTACAAAAGCTTCTCAATTTTGAGAGGTCCCATTTATTAATTGTTGTACTCAGGGTCTGTGCTGTTGGTGTTATATTTAGGAAATGGTCTCCGGTGTCAAGAGTACTTCCTACTTTCTTTTCTATTAAGTTTAGTGTAGCTGGATTTATGTTGAGGTCTTTGATCCACTTGGACTTGAGTTTTGTGCATGGTGACAGATATGGATCTATTTGTAATCTTTTACATATTGACATCCAGTTATGCCAGCACCATTTGTTGAAGATACTTTCTTTTTTCCATTGTATAGTTTTGGCTTCTTTGTCAAAAACTAGGTGTTCATATGTGCATGGATTAATGTCAGGGTCTTCAATTCGATTCCAAATTGGTTCGTATGTCGGTTTTTATACCAGTACCAAGCTGTTTTTATTACTATAGCTCTATAGTAGAGTTTGAAGTCAGGGATGGTGATGCCTCCAGAGGTTGCTTTATCATATAGGATTCTTTTAGCTATCCTGGGTCTTTTGTTTTTCCATATGAAGTTGAGTATTTTTCTTTCCAAGTCTGTGAAGAATTGTGTTGGGATTTTGATGGGGATTGCATTGAATCTGTAGATTGCTTTCGGTAAGATTGACATTTTTACTATGTTAATCCTACCTATCCATGAGCATGGGAGATCCTTCCATTTTCTGATATCTTCTTCAATTTCTTTCTTTAGAGATTTAAAGTTCTTATCAAAAAGGTCCTTCACTTGTTTAGTTAGTGTTATCCCAAGGTATTTTATATTATTTGTGGCTATTGTAAAGGGTGATGTTTCTCTGACTTCTTTCTCAGCCCTTTTATCATTTGTGTATAGGAGGGCTACTGATTTTTTTGAGTTGATCTTGTATCCTGCCACTTTACTGAAGGAGTTTATCAGCTGTAGGAGTTCCCTGGTAGAGTTTTTGGGGTCACTTATGTATACTATCATATCATCTGCAAATAGTGAAAGTTTGACTTCTTCCTTTCCAATTTGTATCCCTTTGATCTCCTTTTGTTGTCTTATTGCTCTAGCTAGAACTTCAAGTACTATATTGAATAAATATAGGGAGAGTGGACAGCCTTGTCTTGTTCCTGAATTTAGTGGTATCGCTTTGAGTTTCTCTCCGTTTAATTTGATGTTTAATTTGATGGCTTGCTATAAATTGCCTTTATTATGTTTAGGAATGTTCCTTGTATTCCTGATCTTTCTAAGACCTTTATCATGAAGGGGTGTTGGATTTTGTCAAAGGCTTTTTCAGCATCTAATGAGATGATCATGTGGTTTTTTTCTTTCAGTTTGTTTATATGGTGTATTACATTGACAGATTTTCATATGTTGAACCATCCTTGCATCCCTGGGATGAATTCTACTTGGTCGTGATGGATAATTTTTTTTATGTGTTCTTAGATTCGGTTTGCCAATATTTTGTTGAGTATTTTTGCATCAATGTTCATGAGGGAGATTGGTCTGTAGTTTTAATATCCCACTAATCCGGTACAAATCTGTTTTACTTTGAATTTCTATTCTTATGATGAAACACCATGACTAAAAAGAAAGCTGGGAGAGAAAAGGGTTTATTTGACTTGCATTTCCATATTACTGTTCATCATGGAAGCAGTCAGGACAGCAATTCAAACAGGACAGGAACCTGGAGTCAGGAGCTAATGCAGAGGCCTTTGATGGGTTATTTCTTAACTTACTTCCCCTGGCTTGCTCAGCTTGCTTTTCTTATACAAGCTAGAACCACCAGACCAGAGATTGTACTACCACATTGACCTGTGCTCACTTCTATCAGTCACTAATTAACAAATGCCTTATAGCAGCATCTCATGGAGGCCTTTTCTCAATTGAGGATGCCTCCTTTCAGATAACTCTACCTTGTGTCAAGTTGACATGAAACCATCCCACACACATTTATACATGAGTTTTAAATGATACATTTAAGTTAAATATAAAACAAAAACAAAAACAATCATTCTGGATATTTGCTAGTGACAAAGCTTTTTATCAGTTTGGGGGAAACTGACATGTTTACTATTCTTGGTTTTCCAATACATGAATAGTGCCTCTTCATTTTTTAAAATTTTTATCTCTGTTATCAGTACATAAATCATGTTATTATTTGGTAACTTTATAGCTATTCTTTATTTTTTTCTCAAAGATTTTAAGTCATATTTCATTATTAAGTTTTAATTTTGGTATTAAAATAGCAATTGCAAATTTATAAAATTAAAGTAGTCTGAAGAATATTTACATGTGCATATTTAAAAATTATCAACTGGTTCATATAAAAGAACTCATATCCATATATGCTTCTTCAGTCTCTTTAGGTTGTATGGAAGCTGAAGCTATGACTGTATCTGTATCAACAGTGTATTAGTCACTACTACTCTCTATCATGAATATAATGGTTACTTAAATTTTAATGGTTTAAATTATTGTCTTTTTCTCATGCATCTGGTAAATAGCTACTACCTAGGAATTAATTAATCTAGACGAGGCTTGGCTAAACTGGACATTTTATAGTGCTGACAGAACTGGGAAATGACAAGCCCAACCATAAAAACAGACATCAAACATTTGCTTCTATAACAGATTTTTGTACCTAAATGCCAAAGACAGACACATGGCATAGCACCAGTTCAATGAGACAGGAAAATGTGTCTTGCCTCTAACAAGAGAAGGAATAACTAGGACAGGTCTAGAGATATAATAACTCAATCTTTTACATGTTTTTAAATCAACTATAAACAAGCGGCCTAGTTTGGACACGGACTTAGGTTTGTCTGAATTCAAAGTAAAATATTTTGAACATATTTTCAGCTGACAAAATAGTATGTGCACAGCATTATGGTGATATTTTTCTTTTGTACCAAAATGTTAATTGTATGTTAATAAATAAAGTTGCCTGGGGGTCAGAGCTATTAGCAAGCCATAGGAAAGCAGGGCAGTGGTGGTGTACACTTGTGATCACAGCACTTGGTAGACAGAGCTAGGTAAGTCTCTGTGTGTTCAGGGATACAGCCAGCATTGGATACACATGCCTTTAATCTCAATACCAACCATAGAACACCTGGAGGTCTATACAGACAGGCCGTGATGAGGCAGTCCTGTGGTTGGGTTTACAACCAATGAGAAGGCAGAACAGAGACTATATAAAGGCTTTAACACAGGAAGTAGCAGCTCCTTCGGAGAGGTAGGACCACTGCAGGAGGAAGGGTAAGGTTTTAGCTCTTAGCTCTGACCTCTTGGCTTTCTTCTTTGCATTGGTTCTGTGTTTCTTATTTATAAGACAGTTGGTTACATCTACACAGCATACCTGGTATTGTTGAGTAAAGGAATGAATGAAATATTCCATTTGGCTTCCTTTAAACTGTATTTCAGATAAATACAGGCATAAGTCGTTTGTTGCAAAATGTCTTTGGGAGCACTAGACTATGTGTAACTGCTATATTTCCTGCTCCTTCAATCCTGTGAAAACTTCTGATTTTTTTTATTAAGAATTTTTTTGTTCATTTTACACACCAATCAAAGATTCCCCTTTTCCCTCCTCCTGCCCCCCCAGCCTCCCCCTTCCAACCCATTCCCACTCCCCTCCACAAGAAGGCAAAGCCTCCCATGGGGAGGCACATCCGGTAGAGGCAAGTGGAAGCTCTTCCTCAGGCCTCAAGGCTGCACGAGGTGTCCCATCATAGGTAGGGGCTCCAAAAAGCCCAATTCTGATCTTACTGACTGACACCCCCCCCCCAAGCAGATCAAGCTACACAACTGTCTTGCCATGCAGAGATCCAAAACTTGTGATTTTGTTTTGTGACACCAGAAAGCACAGCTTCTTCCTGGTTGTGGAGATTTTTTCAGGCAGCAGCTGGGAGTGGCTCCCTCTGGCATTGTCTTGGACTTTCTGTGCAGACAGTGTTATCAGTACGATTCCACGAACTTTCTTTATCCACTCATCTGATATTTTTAGAAGACCTTTTCAATGTCCTTTCAGGAAGTTATCTTTAATGTGTAGAGTACTTTTATAGTCTATTCATGTGTTTTTAACAACTTCTATAATTGCTTTCATGTGGAGAGTGCTGCTACTTAATATTCAGGGAATGAAATTAGTCTATGACCGTGGTTCTTAACTTGTGGGTCATGGCCCCTTTTGGGGTGGCATATCTAATATTTCACATATCAGATATTTATTTTACAATTCAGAATGGTAGCAAAATTACACTTAGGAAGTAATGTGAGAGCCAAAGTTACATTTTAAGTTTTAATTACTATGCCTTAGAGATCCATGAAACAGAAATGGCTCTGGTCTGCAAGCCTCTTGCTCAAGGACAGATAGTTCTTAAAATCTGGAGGCTATTTTTATGGGAGATAACAAGCTACATGTTTTTCACTCCCCTGAACAAGTTTGTTTGACCTGTCTCCACTGGATGTGCTTGGTCACATGTGGGCAGGACGTTCACAGGCAGAAAATACATCAAGATGTATGTTTGCCTCTGACTAGACCGGGTGGAAAATTCTTAAGCCTTTCTAAACCATGATTGGGGCCATCTTCTGGAGACCAAGAGATGGACCTGGCCAGAGCCCATCCACTTGGCTAGTATTTAATTAAAGCTTGCTTCAAATGTGGCTTTAAATAATGGTAGTGGTGTTATTCTTGACTGGTAGAATTAACAGTATCAACAAAATAATTTTATGGCCAGAGGACATCACAACATAAGTATCTACTAAAATATTACAGTATTAGAAGAAAAGTTGAGAACCCTTCACTGGTCTAGGAGAAGAGGTAACCAAACTTTTTTTTCTTTCATTCAATTGTAGGGTTTTCTGAAGTAGATGAAGATTCTAGATGTTCTTCTTTCCTTTTTCTTTTTCCTTTTTTAATGTTGTCATCTTAGGGAGACAAAACTTGTGATAGAGTCACTGAGCACAGTGGGACCAACTGAAAGCATGTGCCAAAAAAATGAATGATATTAGGTCCAGATACTTAGTTTTTAGAATATGGTGATGAGGGTATTAAAATATATCACTGTGTCAATATACAAGGAAATCATGGGAACTACATATGATTCATGCTCTTTCCTATTCCTGTTTTAATCAGCTCAGTAAATGATGTCTCCACTAAATGTGCTACCAGTGAGGTGAGAACATAGCCACAATGCATGTGTCATTAAAACAAAATGGATGATTGATAAAATGATACAACCACTAAGTTTCTTGGAAAACCAACTTTCAGTTGCATTTTTATCTTGTCAACATCAAATCTTATAGCTTATCAGCATCTGAGAATATAAAACCTATTGAATAAAATAAAACCATATTAAATGTATATGTGTAGTGTACATATGATTCAGTCCTTTCTGTGTTTCATTGACCAAAGTAGAAAGTTGATTAGTTTAGTAAATATTTATAATTTTATTTTTAGTGTTCTTGGTTCTTTTTAATACTTTTTAAATGATGTGAATATCCGACAGGAAACAAATTTGGTATTTTATTAGTTTAAGATAAAGCATTATTTTAATTGATATTTCTCTTACAAAGACAGTGTTTCATTATTTTAATTTTTAAATCTATTTATTTATTTATTTATTTATTTATTTATTTATTTTTGGGTGTTTGAGACAGGGCTTCTGTGTGTAACAGGCCTGGCTGTCCTGAAACTAGCTCTATAGACCAAGATGGCCTCAAACTCACAGAAATCCACCTGCCTCTTCCTCCCCAGTGCTCTATTTAAAGGTGTCTGCCTCCTCCAATTAAAGTATGCTCGTTCCTCAGGTCTTGAATACTCATTTCTCCATTTCAAGCTAAACTTTCTCTTTCCTGTGCTCCCAGAATTCCTGTCCTGTTCATTCCATAGTATATCCAAATTGGTCCCCTCTAAAGGTCTTTATCACCAACGACACTTTGGTCTGTGAATTCCTACTCCCCACTGCCTCCCAGCCTTCCCGAAGCTTCCTGTGTACAGTAGCACCTGCAAAGTCCACTTCCAGGATTTGCTGCTGTTCTCAGAAAAGTCAGAAGTTTCCCTGGCTGGACAGAGCTTGCTGGTTTCCAAGAAGTCTGTTTTTGTGTGTCCCACTCTCCAAAGACACTGTTTTAAAGGTGACCCCATGACTCAGTTACCAAACTTTTCTCTTTAAAGAGAGCTAGTTAGTACACATTACCACTTAAATCTGTGATACCAAATAACTTGAAAGCCAAGAGGATGAGCCTGTATGGTATCAAAAGAAACCATTCAAGCTTCTACTGCAGTTTATTATATGGCATGTGACAAGTTGAATGTTGATTTTGATTACAATGTATTACATAATTGTAACAGCGTGAACATTGGTGTCTGTGCAAGTAGTAAATACCAGAAAATAGGAAGCAATGGTTACTTGGCACAGTACACAATCAAAGTAACAGTTACTTGCATAAATATCTCTCCATTGTTGGCTGAGGACCTGGACCTTGGGTCAGTGTCACAATTTGGAAATTAATGAGTCAGAGCATGCTTATTTATTTTTCTTGGTCATGGTGAATTTAATATATCCCAATGAAAGAAAGTGCTATTTTAATTTGATTGAAAAGCTAAAATTTCATTGAAGCACAAAGAATTATTTTCTTATATTTTCTATAATAATTCGACATTTAAAAACTAAGTAGAGATTACTTGCCCAAACCGATTATGCCTATACATTCTTAACCCAAACAAGACAAACCCTAATAACACAAAATAACAGTAATTTAAATAGTAAAACCTACTTTTTAAAAAGCTTCCTCAATTAACAACAAATAAAATGGTGACATTTTTTATTTTTTATATTTTAAGGATTGAAAATATGCAGTAGATGGAATTGTGGTTCTATTCTACATTACGGAAAAAGGGACCAGTATATTTGCACATGATACCCGAAGACCAAGTTTTCAGCACATGGGAGATTTATTTTCCTGGAGAAACAAAGGGCAGGGAATAAAAGACAAAGACAGGAGACAGAGGACAAGGGGGAAGGGGAAGGTGACAACAGAAAAGAGGGAGGGTATTTGGCCCTGGAAATCAGACAAAGGACTGCCTCTGGATAGAGATGACAGATTTAGCACATTGGAAAAAGGTAGTTCATAGTGGTAGAAGGGAAAAATCTGTGTTAGGATGAGGTATTTAATGTTGATCAGCCAGGTGAACTAAGACACCTACAAGGGGGCTTTTTATTGCTAGACTTCAATACTTTAATAGCTAGACTTTGGTAGTCAGTCTCAGGAGGAGGTATGGCCAAAAAAGGTAATAGACCTCAGTAGCTAGCTTTAAGAATCTGATGTAATCTGATGGTTTTCAGTTACTTATCGACTTCTTTTTTACTTTTATGTTATTTAGATATGTGTGAACACATAATACACATTCATGGAAACAAGCATGAATATTTGTAGGTTTGTTAATATGAATACTATAACATGATAAGGTTTTTAGATTAGGATTATATTCCAAATTATGTTGAGTTCATGTTAAATTTCCTTTTATTTTCCAAATCATCACTAACTAAAGTAAAATAAATGGCATTTAAAAGTAATTATAGTATTAGGCCGGGCAGCAGTGGTACACACCTTTAATCCCAGCACTTGGGAGGCAGAGCCTGGCAGATCTCTGTGAGTTCAAGTCCAGTCTGGTCTACAGAACAAGATCCAGGACAGGAACCAAAACTACATGGAGAAACACTGTCTCGAAAAACCAATAATAATAATAATTTATTTATAATAATTTATTATGAATAATGTATTAAAATGAATCAGAATGTTTTGAAATTTTTCTATAAATAAATCTTAGAGCAGAAATCTGCAAGTAAAAATCAAGGCTTAGTGCAATTTTAGTGCTTCATGTCTGTTTACAGTTTTGTTAAAATGATTATGGATAAAAAAATAATATTGAAGCCATTGTTTAATTCAGTTTATTTGGGTATGATTTTAACCTTGGCCAAGGATCTGACTCAGCCCACATCTTCCTTGAATCAATACATAAATTTCAGAAAATTTAAAGACAGAAACCCTTGATAAGGCCATTTCTCTTTCTCATAGTGGAAACATGCTTTTACCCTGAATCATTAATCATATGAGAACATTTTTTTTTCAACCAATACCTCTTTCAGAAGAAGAAATATCCTGCTTCCTTTTTCATAGACATTTATTCTGAAGTTTAAGAGTTAAATAAAGATGTACAATAAAAATGAGTTATTTTTCTCTAGGATTTAAATCCATCCTTTTTTTCTTTCTCAAAAATGAATGGTTTGGGTCCAACTCATTTATACATTATAAATTTCTCCAATGTGCTGTCTCAGATATTTCTCTTTTCACCATGTCTTAATGGATTATAATCTAATTACTTTTAAATGTCAGAAGATGAAGTATGAAATTATAGCCTTACCTCTTACATTTTAGTTTCTTAAAGAAAAGGCAGCTTTGACTGCAGGTTCATGAACATGCAAGGAGATAGTTATTAAGGAATGTTCATATAATATTTCATTTTTATTGTAAGGATTATATGAATGGAATGCAAAATAATATAATCTCATATTTCAGTTATTTACAGGCATTATTGTGTACCAATCACAGTTAATGTCAATTAGGCTTAAAATTAGATAAACAGCAAAATATTGTGGCTATGTATATAATGCCTCAGATAAATGAAGATCAAAGAGATCCAGTGAAGTTCCTTTTCTTTATTCAGTCTTCAAATCTGAACAAAAAAAGGGGGAAATAAAATGATATATTCTTTGCTCTATCAAAATAGTGTAGACTTTTCTTCATCATTTATTACTTCACATCATTTTCTTATCTAGGCAAAGATAAAATATTGCCTACTTTCAAAACTTAGGTTGAATCCGTTGATTACATGCGGTTTTATTGCTGGGGAACAACTTTTCCATTCTCTTTTGTTTGACCACATGAAAAAGTAGTTTGCATCAAGGATGTATGGAAGATCAATACCAAAGGTCTCCACATGCAGAAAAGCAATATGTAGGCAGGAGTTTCTGTCCCACCTGCGAATTCCCAGATAACTGATATGGAGACCCAATATTAATTACAAATGCTCAGCTGATAGCTCAGGCTTATTACTAACTAGGTATTACAACTTAAATTAATCCATTTCTATTATTATATGTATTGCCACACAGATCATGGCTTTACCTTTCCTCCAGTATATCCTGCTCCCTCAGTGTCTCCTGGTGACGCCATTGACTACACCCTTCTTCCTCCCAGCATTCTTGTTTTCCCACCTATACTTCCTGTCTGGCTACTGCCCATTCAGTTCTTTATTAACCAATGAGAGTAATATATATTCACAGTACACAGAAGGATTATTTCACAGCATTTCCCCCTTTTATCTAATTAAAAAGTTTTATATAAAATTATATAGTTTTACTATATTAAGGTTAATTTAATAGGTTTAAATTTAACATAAACCTTAATATAGTAAAACTATATAAAACAAAACCAGTTATTAAGTAAGAATTACAGTTACAATATCTAGGCTATTTGTATTTGGCAAAATTAGAGAAAATATTTTATTATCTATTTTATCTTTGTGACTCTAAAGTTTTGTACCTAATTTAACTTCTATCATAACTACAGAAAACTATAGCTATCTAGTTTTAACTCCATCAAAGACCCCAGAAGGGTGAAATGTTACCTAATTACAGGGACATCTGGCTGCCTGAATAATCACCTGAGGTTCTTTGTAACGTTGGGGCATCCATCTTGGTCTACAGGCCTAGTACATCTGAGAGACTTTTCTGAGAAGCAAGGAATTTTGAAGGATTGTTCTACCTTGTCTTGGCAAAGTTTGACAGTTGACCTTTTTGCATCCTGGTAGTCCACTTTGGCCAGTATACTGTCAGCAATTGAGGCAAGGGCAGTTTCTTCCCCAGTGGCTTACTTTTGCCACAAAGAAAGCAAACTCCACATGGATTTTCTTTGATGTCCATTATCTTCTCTGAAGTACATTGGTGCTGTCAGGAGAAGACACATCTTACTATCATGAAAATTCTTAGGTTATTAAACATATTAAATGCTATATTCTGTAAGTCTTTGAAGTGATTGAAGACTATCTATCTATACAAATATATCTGTATGACTTTGAGAACATACCTAACATGACTATAAGTTTGACTATCATAGATGACTATTAATCTGTATTTTTAATTACACATTGCATTTTTAAATGAGTTGCATAAAAATAATACCTTAAATGGGAGTTGAAATATACATACAGTATAACAAAATTAACTTTAAATTTGTTTTAATAAGCCAAAGCCATATCAATATAAAATGTTTAAAATTAATAGTTGTTTTTTAGATTAAAGTAGATTCATCCTTTTATCCTATAGTTCCTATATCACCCTTTTCCTTTTAGAGCAAGCTCCCTGAATCTAATCTCTTTTATTCTTCTTTTTTTCCTGAATATTACCAATAACAACTTGTAACCAACCCCCCTTAAAATGATAATAAATATCAATAACCCAACAATTGGGAAAGTGGGCATAGTTTTCTAGATTGCTTCCTATTGTTTGTGGGTGCTGTTATCTTTGAGGGACCCTGCAAAAATTTAGGATTATGGTCAAGTCCCAGCTAGAGTATTGTATGAGGCTGTATCATCTCAGCCACCAGCCTTGAAGCTATTCTAGATGCAGAATTCTGAGGAGACTGTAATAGAAGTTCTTTATTAACCAATGAGAGTAATATATATTCACAGTGTGCTGAGGGATTATTCCACAGGAGCTACATGCCTATCTGTTGGATAAAAGATCTCTTAGGAAATCAACACTTTTATATAATTAGGAAAGAAGTGGTCATATAGTTGAATCTGAGAATAAAAACACCAAAATATTATTCACAATGTACTTCTTAAAATACTATTTTGTAAATGTTAAAAACTTACCTCATTATACTTGACCAACCCCAAAAATTAGACATTGCAAAAAATACAATGTAAAAGTTCTAAAATATTTTTTTTTCTTGTGGGCTGCAAGAATATATCATAGATATTCAGCTGTGTATTAAAGCTATACTTTGACTGGACCAAGGGTCTGTCAAGAGGCAAGACACTTAAGAATATTTGGTGATATCCAGCCTTTAATATTGCAGCTGTCTTCTGCTATAAAACTCTGGCATGCCCAGACCAATGGCAAACAGTTCAGCTCCCCAGACCTGCTGAACTACTAAGTTACTAACTTCCCTGCTGAGCTTACTGGACAAGCTGGCAGGAGATCATAGCTTTGTTTCTTGTGCTAATGAAGCTCAGACCATCCCCTTGCCTTGAGGAGGCCTAGTGGTTCTCCAGAGCAATTGACTGAGAACAAAAGAGGGTTTTACATATCAAGGTGGGAAGTAAAACAACATTCCTGAGGAGACATAGAGAACATTATGCCTAGGGAAAGAAAAGGGCAGGCATTTTCTGTAGAAAGAGACAGAATGGCATGGAGAAAGAGAGAGAGAGAGAGAGAGAGAGAGAGAGAGAGAGAGAGAGAGAGA